>CANUEP010229922.1:0-34844 GCA_947857235.1 Jatropha podagrica
GAAAGAGAAATGAAAGTATTATTGCACTAACCTCTTATTCAAGCTTAAACAAGCTTAGAACCTCTACTCTTTGGCCTTCTCCTTGCCTTTGGTGGAGGGTTCTCCAACTTCTTCAAAGTAGGAGAAATACCCATTAAAATCCAAATTTAACATAGGAAATGAAAGGAGCATGATTTAATGCATCAATTACACATTCTAACCATGAATTCTACTTATCAATTAATAAGCTAAAAAATCACAACTTACTTACTTGATAAAACTCCAATTTCCTTCATTTCCAATTACCAATTCTTACTCCCTCTACTTAATTCTTAAGGTTTATTTACTAATCTTTAATTTATTTCATGAAATTTGATGTGGTTTAGAGGTAGAGAAAATGAGTAAAAATGGAGGAAAGAAGAGGAAGAAGAAGAAGGAGAGTGTGGCGTGGAAGAGAAAGAAGAAGGAAAGAGAAAGAGTTGATGAGTAGTAAAATGAAGTAGCAAAGTCAAACTTGGCTTCTTCATTTTATGCCAAATGAAGGGCGAAGATCAAGTCAAGGTATTCTCATCCAATGACTCTAAATATTTCTCAAATAATTCACTTTCAAATATTTTTTAACTCCATAAATTAATTAAATTAACTCCATAAAAATAATTTCTCAATTTTTCTTTAACACACAACACTAGAAAATACTATTCATTATAGGCCGTAATTCTCCAAAAATATTTATAAAATATTTTCTACCCATCTAAATCATACAAACATGCTCCAAAAATATTAAATAAAATATTAAACACACATAGTAATTTTTTCAAATCGAAATAATACCAAGTCATGGACCGATGGTACTATTCAAAGACCGATAAATCACTATTAACGACACTGAAAAACAGTTTGTTACAAAATCCATGTATGAATAAAGGTATATAGATGTAAAAATAGATAATTATTATAAATAAATAGAGACAAAATAAATTAAACAATCCAATCTAAAACTAAAAAAATTATATATTCGAATATAAATATAGTTAACTATTTTAAATAAAAAATTTTTAAACTTGAAAAAGTATATTAAATAACATAATAAAAAAGAAAAATAGAAATTCAAGACTGAAATATAAATATAAATAATTATTGTAAATGAATATTAATTTTTAAAAAGATAATAATTAAAATTTACATATATATGAATATAAAGCAATGAATAAGAAATTTTTATAGTTTTCTACAATTCACTACAAATATAATGAATTTAAAAAAAAAATACATAAATAGATTTATGGTTAGTTTTTCTTTCCTCTTCATCTCCATCAACATGAGATTTCTCATTCCTGCACATACGACATGATTTGTGATAGATAATGAACAAAATATTATTAAAGAAATAAAGATGAAAGAGTAGGAAAGTCACACAATGTACAGAAAAAAAAAAAAGACTAGAAAAATTTGTAAAAGAAAATTAAAAAATTTGAAAAGGAAAAAAGAGATCAAAGTTAATTATACATCGATCGAAGAAGAGGCAATTCACTACAAGAAAAACGCAATTTAGAAACAGATTTTTCATTTCTAAATGTGAAAAATCCGTTGCTAAAATAGTTTAAAAACGAATTAAAAGTGGATATTGTTCGTGACAAATGTTGGCGTTTCTAAATCAATTTAGAAACTGTTTCTAATTTGACAACGGATGTATCATTTTCTAATTTTTCATCAATCCGTTTTTAATTTCAAACCTCTTGGAAACGAATTTCGTTTCCCAACCGCTTTCATTTCATTTCTAAATCTGCTTCTATTCCGTTGATAATCCGTTTCTGAGTACGTTTCTAAACGATTTCATCCGTTTCTGATTTCTATTTCTAATCTGTAACGAAAAATAAAAGCAATACCTGATTGTTGCTAATTCCATTTCTAATTCTGTTGCTAAAATGACTTCCGTTGCTAAATTCATTTTGAATATTTTTGTTGCCAACTAACATCCTCTCAATTATTTTTAATATTATAATCCTGCTCTGTTTCTAATATTTTAATTTATACATTTTTAATGAAATTAACTTAAAATCAAATAGAAAAAGTTAAAATAAAATTAAAATAATCCTCTCAAATATAAACAACTCAAATATCAACATAGTGATCCAAGAAAATTGACCACACAGTGGCTCGCTAAATCCAAGTCTAAAATGCTAAAACAAACCAGGTAGTAAAAAGTATGGTCCAAATCTAATATCCAAATAGTTTGAAACACCAAAATGCACTTGGCTTGACAGTTTACTTGATTTTCTTCTTAGGTCTGAACTGCAATGGCAAATAAAAAATAGTCAGCTTCTCTACTAAAGAGATAAACACAACTTAGTAGAAAACAAAATATATGCACAGCATAAATTGCTAGAGTGATGGGAACAAAAATAATGATACTAGTTGAATTTAATAAAAAAATTACCTGATTGCTATGACCGTACTTCTTCTTTCAGTAATTTACAGTCCTTGGATGTGGATGAGCATAGCACCTACAAACCCAAAATGAAATAAATCAGAACAGTATAACTTTGCAAACATATCGTTTCCAGTCATTGGATCATCAATCGCTTTGCACATCTATAATACAAAGTCAAAAAGAGCATTTGTTAAACGCTGATATTTTATTTAATGACCATTCTACCCTTAAAAAAATTAATTATTATAAATTGAGCTTTATCATTTACTTTTACATTCATGAAATTTCACAAATTATCTTTTTATGTGCAAGAAATTTTTAAAGTAAAATTAGTTGTCAAGTAGATATATTTAATTAATTTATAAATTTGAGATAAAAAAAAAATCCAACCTCAATTAACAGAATAAAAAATTATACTCACTAAATAATTTAATTCATACAATTAGAAAATTGTTAATTATTTATTTTCTGTACAGAAAATGTACTAGTAAAAAATGAATTAAATAATTAATTAGTACCCATTTGACTGGATGAGGTGGCAAAGGATTTAAAAAATTAGAAGTTGGATAATCTGTCATGGCTGTGTAGGTCCATGCAGTGTTGTTGCAATGAAAGAAATATTTTAGAGAATGAATTCTTCTTATTTTCTCATCAAAGGGTACAAGTATTTATACAAAAGCATTTCTATTTATATTAGGAGATATAGACATACAAGGTAACAAGTAAAAAGCATTTCCTTGTAACTATGGTGTTACTGCAATCATGCTACAGTCAAGCTATAATTCCTATAATCATGCTAATAATCCCTATAATCATGCTAATACTCCCCCTCAAAGTTGGTGCATAGATATCTATCATGCACAACTTGTCAATTATTGCTTGAAATATCCTTCCTGAAACTGCTTTTGTGAGAATGTCTACAAGCCAGTTTTCTGATTTAACAAATGGAAACTGAATAATCTTTTGATCTAATTTTTTTTTAATAAAATGATGATCAATTTCAACATGTTTAGTGCGATCATGTTGTACTGGATTCTGAGCAATTTGGATAGCAACTTTATTATTACAAAATAAATTAATTGGTCCTAAACACTCTATTCCAAAATCTTGCAGTATCCTTTTAATCCATAAAAGCTCGCATAAACCTTATGCCATACCTCGAAACTCCGCTTCTACACTCGATCGAGCAACAACCTTTTGTCTCTTGCTTCTCCAAGTGATAAGGTTGCCTTCCACAAATGTGAGATAACCTGAAATAGATTTTCTTATTGATCGATCTCCTGGCCAATCAGCATAAGTGTAACCTTCAACGGTAGAGGTTTCATTTTGTGAATATAATAAACCTTTTCCTGGTGCTCCTTTTAGATATCTCAAGATACTGTAGACTGCCTTCATGTTTTCTTCACTTGGAGCATGCATGAATTGACTTACCACACTAACAGCAAACGCAATATTAGGTTTGGTATGTGTTAGATAGATCAATTTCCCCACCAATCGTTGATATCGACTGACATCTACCAAACTTTGGTTAGATGATATTTTAAGCGAATGATTCATCTCCATTGGTGTATCAACTGGTTTATAAGTTAACGTCCCAGTTTCAGTTAACAAATCTAACACATATTTCCATTGACAAAGAAAATCCCCAAGTTTGATCGTGACACTTCAATACCTAAGAAGTATTGCTATTGTCCTAGGTCTTTCATTTCAAACTTTGTGGTCAAATACTTCTGTAATGTCTCCATTTCTTCAACATCATTGCCTGTTAGGACCATGTCATCCACATACACAATTAAAGCTGTTACCTTTCCTCCTTTATGTTTAATAAACAAAGTGTGATCAGAGTTGCTTTTTCTATAGCCAACTGACTTCATTGTTGATGTGAATATCCCAAACCAGGCCCTGGGTGACTGTTTAAGCCCATACAACAACCTTTTAAGTTTACATACAATCCCTTTATGTTTGGATCCAAGGTCAACACTAGTTGGCATCTCCATATACACTTCTTCCTCTAGATCCCCATTTTAAAAAGGCATTCTTTACATCGAACTATCGTAGTAACCAATTTTGATTTGCTACAACTGATATAAGGATGCGAAAAGTGTTGAGTTTAGCGACTGGTGCGAAAGTTTCTTAATAATCAACTCCATACTTTTGTGTGTAACCCTTCGCTACCAATCTTGCTTTATATCTGTCTATGCTTCCATCGGCTTTAAGCTTTACTGTGTACACCCATTTACATCCGACTGACTTTTTTCCTTTAGGCAATGAGACAAGTTCCCATGTCGAGTTCTTTTTCAAAGCATCCATCTATTCATTAATGGCTTTCATCCACCTTGGATCTGCTAAAGCTTCCTGCACACTGTTAGGAATAGATACTTTGGATAATTGATCAATATTTAGAGCATATAAATTCGATAACATATGAGTGGAGGTATAATTATTGATAGGGTATTTAGCATTCACTTTGAGATTAGGTTCATACTATTTCTTCGGGATACCCCTATTTGATCTTAGTGGTAATCGGGATGGTAAAAGATCAATCTAGAGAGATTCATTCATTACCTGAGGTATAACATTAGTTTGATCATTCTAAATGAGAGGCTCACTAGTTAATGGTGTTATAATGGGCTCTTCTTGTGCAGCTTCATCATCATCCACAGATTGATTTGGCAAATTAAGAGCTTGCAAACTTGAAGTCTCTACATCATTTTGTTCAATGGTGGGTAAAGGCAGAAGTGTTTTTAACTTTTCTTCAATTGCCTCTAATTCTGAAAACACCATGTCCCCTATTGAGGCTCCATTACTGTTATCATGTAGCTCATTTTCATCACTAGACTTCTCCCCCTAAAGAGATGAGCTCAAAACTTCCTTTGTGTAATATGGTTCAGATTCATGAAAAGACACATCTAAGGATACAATCAATTTTTTAGTTTGGGGGTCATAGCAACGGTAACCTTTTTGGAAATCTGAATAACCAATAAAAACACATTTAGTGGTACAACGATCTAATTTGCTGTGTAAGACTTTAGGGACATGTACATACATAGTACACCCAAAAATTTGAGGTTCAAGATTTGACAAATATGGAATAGAGCAAAAGGAATTTAATTTTTGTTGTGAACTAATGACTTGAGAAGGAACTCGATTAATAAGATAAATTGCAGATTTAACTGCCTCACCCCAGTAAAATCGTGGCATGTTCATCCCAAAGAGAGATGCACGTACTACTTCCATAATCTGCCTATTCTTACTTTTAGCCAACCCATTTTGTTGTGGGGTATATGTGCATGAAGTATGGTGATGTATTACCAACTAGCTTAGATACTCACCAAATGAAGCATCAACAAATTCCATGGCATTGTCGGATTGCCAAATACGAATACTCTATTGGTATTGAATACTAACCATATTGTAAAACTCTTTAATTGTTGTAGATGCATCACTTCTTTTTTTAAACAACGATACCCAAGTGAACCTGGTGCATTCATCTACAAAAGTAATAAAATAAAGAGCTTTTGAGAGGGAAGGGACCTTTACAGGACCCCAAATATCAGAGTGTATAACACCAAAAGGTTGTGAGCATTTATTTAAACTTGGAAAATAAGGAACACGATAGTTCTTTGCCAATTCACATACATCACATTTAAATTATAAAACATCTATTTTAGAAAATAAATTTGGCCGAAGTTTTTTGAGGTAGCGATAAGAAATGTATCCCAGCCTCCCATGCCGTAACCAAATACTATCACAACTCTTCTCAACCTTACTTGTGCGAAATGCTTGACTCAATTTTTGTGTTCCATCTTCTGTCAACTCTAAGTAATATAGCTCATTTCGTTTAACACCATAACCAAGAGTCCTCCGGGTCAGAATGTCCTGAAAAACACTAAATGAAGGCAAAAAAGTTACACTGCAAATTGAGAGAGGAGGTAATTTTTTCGACCGACAAAAGATTATATGAAACTGAGGGAACAATTAAAATAGTATCAAGGGTCAAGTTTTTGGATAGAACAATTGAACATTCTCCTGTGATGGGAGAGGTGCAGCCATTTGCAGTGGAGATGTCAGATTGATAAGATGGCTTCAAAGTTTGTACATTTATGGAATCACTCGTCATATGATCGGTTGCTCTTGTATAAATTATCTAAGCACTATTCTTATTAGTGACAGAAAAGAAATCTACCTTACCAGAATTACCTGAATGAGTAATGTTAGCAATGGGTTGAGTTTTTTCTTCTTGGATTGATTTGCGTTCTTCTTGAGTTATCATTGTAGCAATACGATTGACATTTTTTTTTGGCTTCTTTGAGAAATCCCACCAGTCTGGATATCCAATAATCTCATAACATCGTTGTTTTCTCACCACGATGACTGCATACGAGATCATTAGATTTTCCAGATGAAGAGTTATTAAACCCTTTGGTTAGGTGAACAACCATGGCTGAGCTTTCAGAAATTGGACAAGAAGTGCCCATGGTCTGCCGTTGTTGGACTTCTCGTAACATATGCTTATGTACTTTCCAAATCTAGTTTTGGATCTTTTCTTAAAATCTCACCACGAGATTTTAAGGTCACTGAGAAATATATGAACCCTCAACCTTGCCATCATGGAATGCATATGAATAACTCCAGCAATGTCTTTCTCATGTGCAACCATGCAATGATCAATTTCTTGAAAAATTTCAACTAATTCATTATAAAAGGTAGACAGAGGTCAACCATTCTGTTTGGTGGTGAACGATTTTTGATTTAGTTCAAACAAACAGGTTTCATCTGATCCATCATAGAAAGTTTTGGCAACAGCATCCGATATTTCTTTGGTCGTGGAGAGTCTGATAAATCGTTGCATTAGATGGGGACTCATAGAATCAATGAGCCATCTTTTAACTTTGTTATTTTCAATAATCCATGTCTCATAATGAGGATCAATAGACGCTGGTTTCACTTTTCCACTTATAAGATATCCGATTTTATTCCGAGCACTAATGTGCATCTCCATTAATTGAGACCATAATGGAAATTTTGTTTCATTAAGAACAATACTGCTAGGGAAGGTAGAGTTGTCTTGTTGGACTATGATGGAGGGTGGTAGATTACAGGTGGTGGTGGAAATAACGGGATTGAGAGGTGAGGATGTAGGTGAATTGGTTGTGGATGTGTTATCTTCCATTATGGAGAAAACTTAGATTCGAACTTTGTTTTGATTTCGATTTGAATTTTGGCTCAGAACAGCTCATATACCATGTTGCAATGAAAGAAATATTTTAGAGAATGAATTCTTTTTATTTTCTCATCAAAGGGTACAGGTATTTATACAAGAGCGTTTCTACCTATATTAGGAGATATATACATACAAAGTAACAAGTAAAAAGCATATCCCTATAACTATGGTGTTACTACAATCATGCTACGGACAAGCTATAATTCATGTAATCATGTTAATAAACCCTATAATTCCTGTAATAAGAAAAAAGAAAAAGCATTTAATAATTAATTAATTATTATTGATAGAGAAACCTAAGCAAATATACTTACATTTAAAAAGTCTTACTTGCATATTTTAAAAGCTTTTCTAAGCTTAATCAGGTCCACATGGAAGAGATATAATGGTTTTACCATTTGAGTTGTGACATGGATGGGGTTGGCCCGCCTTTTAAACAAAGTCAGCAAAAAATTTTGACATGGCACTAGAAAACACAAACACATTATAATAAGTTTTCTTTTGATGGTTCATGCGTTCACTAGATGAATTTATAGATCCGATGCATTCTGTAAATAACATGTGAAACATAATTAAATTTTATAATACCTTCTTTAATCTTAATTATTTTTGTTATTAGAAACATTTTTACTGAATGAGCATGATTTATTTGTTTCAGAGTGTAAATAGTGTAAAAAATATACGATGTTACATCTTTTTTTGTCCTTAAAATATCTTTTTATCAACTATTTTTAGCTAAAATAAAATATTTCAGTTAAGATGTTGCAATAAATTGGACCTCAGTTTTTGTCATTAACCAAAACATAAGGTCCAAACCAGCCTGAAAAAATAAGTGACCGATCCCAAAATCAAAAAACAGCCAAAATTTTAGAAAAGAAAATCTATTTTTAATCAGAAAACATATCCAATTTTGAATAAATATTCTAATGCTAAAAATGAAAATAAAACACAGTTTCTTTTGTAACTAATTCCTTAAAAATTAACGACAAAATACACTCACTAACTAGCAATTATTAATCATTCCTTGTCAATCCAAGTTAACAATGAAAATCAAAATTTTAAGTGTTCATGACTCACTCGCTGTCTAACAACTAAGGCCCAGAGTTCTATCATGACCCTGAAAAGGTAAAAGATGCATATTGATTTTATGCAAAGATCACCTCTTTCTTTTAACTATAAATGTTAGTCTATAATGCATTTTCATAATTAATTAAACAAAATAACAACAAAAAGAAATGTCGTACTTCCGAAAACCACCACAGGACACTCAGTTGCAAACAAATTATTCTTTAAATCAGTAATTAGGGTTGCATAATCAGCTAGTGCTTGAATTGAAGTTAGATAACCAAGAGTACTTGCATTGCCGTAAGCAACTTTTTTATCTCCTCCATAGAACCTATGCTACAAATTAATTAATTACATAAAACTATGAAGTTTTCTATTATATAAGAGGTTTCATAAATATCAAGATTTGAATTACCTCATCAAAAACAAGAAGGGCATTGAAATGAGGAGCAATATCAAACATAAACCCAGTATTTTGAGCAAACCATTCAATGTCTCCTTCATTTCTTGATTTAACTGGTACCGCAGCAAATCAAAACCCACAAATCGAAATAAATTTTCACAAAATGATGAATATTACTGAAATAAATTTTAAAAAAATGTTTAATCTCAGGCAAAATTCAAAACATGATAGGTTTGCTGGTCTAGTTCTTTGAACAAGCAGTTTTCTTCAGACACGATAAAAGTAACAGAATGGTTGACATTATTGACTTAATGCACTCAAGTATACACAACTTTGCCAATACCCACAAATCATTAGCGTACCGCAGCAAATTAAAACCCACATTTTCACACAATGAACACAAACCAACAGAAACACACTAAACCCTAAACGAAAAATAAATGGCTGAAAATTTCTTGTAAAAACAAAAACAACAAACTAGAAGAAAAGGGGAAAAAATCGAAACTATCACAGTTTCTTCAACCGAACACAACAAATGAAAACACACAAAACCCTAAATAAAAAAAAAAAAGAAACTGACTTACCGTTACCGTCGGCTTCAGGAGGAGACGCGAGAGACGAAGAGACAGTTGCCGTTAAATGGGAGGTGCTGCGCGCGGTGGTGGACCGCTTGGTGGCCGCCGGTCTTGCGCATAGACAAAGAGAGAGAGACAGTAGACGCGAGAAGGAGACTGAGAGTGAGAGTGAGAGTGAGAGTGAGAGTGAGAGAAGGAGACAAAGTGAGAAAGAAATTGAGAAAACTTTGCTGCGATTACCTGAAGAAAGAGAACGCAGCAAAGTGTTTTATTCATACCTTTTTCTTTTTAAGTGTTTTATTAATTAGAAATGGACTACGTATCCGTTTCTAACAATTCCAGTCCCAAAATGATGTCGTTTCATTCCATTTTTTTTAATTCTTTTATTAATTAGAAACGGACTACATTTCGTTTCTAACAATTCTAATCTCCAAACGGCGCTGTTTCACTCTACTTTTTTTTTAATTGTTTTATTAATTAGAAATGGAATTATCATCCGTTGCTAATTTCCGTTTCTAAATCGATCTCTTATCCATTCCTAATTCAGCGCACCAGTTTCCCCGCCAATTTTAGCAACGAAATTTATCGTATCTAATATTTCCGTTTCTAAAACGTTTCCATTCCTTTTCTATTCCGTTTCTAAAGATGATGAAAGATACCAGATTATTTTCTATTTCTAATTCGTTGCAAATCCGTTTCTAAAAATCTGTTTCTAATCGGCGATTTTCTTGTAGCGTGATGGTATATCTGAATCAAAGTTGTTATTGTCATATTTATAATAACACATATATATAAATAAAGAAATAAACAAAGAAAGAAAGCAATTAAAAAAAAAAACACCAAAACTCAGAGAATTGAAAAGCAATAAAAATAATTCAAAATTAAAAAGAATTCAAAAATTTTAAAGCATGAATTATTTAAAATTTTAGATACAGGCATATATTAGATTAGACATAAAAAAATAAATGTTCAAAAATTAATTTAAAATATTAAAAAATTATAAAAAATAAATTTTGAAAGAATAGAGTGTCACATAAGCTTTTTGAAGTTCTTTTCATTCAGAATTATATGTATATATACACACAGGTATACATATATAATGGTATATATATGTAGAGGGTACCTTTCAAAAAATCGTATATGTATATGTATACATAGATATACATATATAATGATACATATACTCACATTTAGGAAGAGTTTCTACATCTTGCTCTTCCTCTAATGGATCTAAGCAAATAGAACAAACAATCTATGAGGGATGGATAAAATATCTTTAAAAAACTTATATTGGTACAGACTCTATATTAGGTCGGATAGGAGGTTCGTTACCTTGGTTAGTTAAATAATGCCTAATAAAAAAAAAATACAAATAAAGCTTTTCCTATAAAAATGAAAATTAGCTTAAACAAAAATCATGTAAAGAATATAAATTTTAGTCTATTCTATGTTATGCGAGGAAAAACTTCTAAGTATAAATGAATTTTAAAAAAAAGATGAAAATTTTGTGAAATGTCAAATTCATCAGTTATATATATATATATATATACAAGAAAACAAAATTAAAAACTTAGTTAATGCAGAAGTTATCCAAACCCAAGAGCTAAGCATATGTATAGAGAAACAAAGAAAATATTATTGTGTAGATTTTAGTATTAGTTTCTATTATAGAATATATATAGGGCTAGCTATATGAAATGTTTTTTTCCAATATGAAAGTAGCTACCATTATCAACTGTACTATATATTATTAACAACAAATGATCCTTATATTAGTTAACTAATTTCTAACACTTCTACAGTGACGATTTGGACACCTATTATCTATTTTTTTCACATCCTTCAATACAACCAGAATGAAAAACATGTTTACATGAGGGAAGAATTTTTACATCTTCCCCTTCTGTGTAATCTTGTAGGCTAATGGATCAATTTGTATAGTCTGCTTCATTGTGAAAGGGATGAATAGAAAATTATTCAAAAACAGATACAATGTGTACAAGCTCAATATCATTTGGTTGTATAGGGGATAAGTGTAACATCTCATGGTTTTGAAAATTAACTCTCTGATCTTGAATACAGCTCATGGTTTTGTGAAACATCTCCTCTCATTTAATGCTGGCTCGCGTGCATGTTTAAACCAAAGGACAAGTTCATTAAATGCTCTCCATGCCTCACCTTGCTTTAGCCAAAAACGAGACAGACTCATCAAATGCCCTCATTTTTTAATGTTATTAAAAGTGAATCTGTTATTTCTCTATAAAAAATTTTATATTTCTTCTTGTTAACGTTGGATAAGAGTTGGAGCCATTGTTCAAACTTTCAAATTTCTCAAAGCTCCCTCTTCAATCCCCCTTCATTTTCTTTTCATCTTTTGATCTTCAAGAGATATCATTCAAGTGACAAGAATTTCGTTTTCATCTCTTTCTGAATAATAGATATGCGTTTCTAAGTTTGTATCTGGATTCTGTTCTTCTGGGCTTATAACTGCATTTCTCTCTTTTCATATAGATTTTTGTAATCTATTGTGGTTAGAGATTTTCAAAAAGAAATATACTTGTGTATTAGCTTAGTTGAGAAGCTAGTGTGTTATAAGGTTATCAAGCGACCTTGTCCTTGAGTGAGATTGTAAAGTCTTAATCTGAGTTTTCTGATCTCTATAAAACAGAAAAGGGTAAAGGTCAAATAGAACCTATTTAATCTAGTGGGTTAAGGTTAGATTTAGATGATTAAATCTATTTCCTTGTAATTGTTGGTTTGTCTCTTATCCTTAAAAAGAGATAACATAATGGAGGATCTCAAGTTGTATCTTGAGCAGTGATGTAGGCGAGTTAGTGCCGAACCACTATAAATCACTGTGTCTATCTTCTTTCATTTTCTGAAGTTGTTGCTTGATTATTTTCAGTTTACATAAGTATTTATAATTTCAGAAATGCAAAGTTAATTTAAGTTCAGTTCTGAATTGTAAGCAAGCTCTATCTCTGTGGAAAATTAGAACCCTAGATTTCTGTATTGTGATCTTCTCAAGTTCTAATCTGTCATTTTATATTCAATACACTTTCTAATCTCACAGAAGCTTTAGGAAGAAAGTTCTAAACACAAATACTTCACTTTGCAAAGTCTTTCTAAACTTGCAGTTGCTTTATGAAGCTGTTCTAAACTTGATAACATTACTTTACTGAGTTGTTCTAATCTTGCAAGAAGACTTGTGAGTCAGTTCTAATTTCAATTGTTGTACTTCACATAGTCGTTCTAATCTTGGTAATGTGTTATAAGAGTATTCTAAACTGAATATTTGTCTCTTATAAGTACTTTCTAATTCCACTGCAAATAGAATTCTAATTTGGTGCTTATAAAAGCAAAATTTTTAAAAAGCCCAATCTCACCCCCCCCCCCCCCTCTTGGGCTGTGCCATACCTATAGACGGGACCTACAATCTGGTACCAAAGCTTTGTCTCTTACTTACCGAAGCTTAACAACTTAAGAGAAAAGATCTCATGGCAGTCCCACTTCCTCTTACCTCTTTAGAAGGTCAATCCATTTCTAGACCACCATTGTTCAATGGTTCTAATTACTCTTACTTGAAAACTAGAATGGAAAATTTCATTAAATCAGTTGATATGAATTGCTGGAGGAACATTATCAGTGGTTCTCGTGTTCCTATGAAAACTATTGAAAATGAAAGAGTTTCAAAAACAGAAGAGGAATATACTGATACCGATTGGAGTGATATCGCTGTAAATGCAAAAGCTATAAATATACTTCACTGTGCATTAGATTCTGTTGAGTACAATAAGGTATTGGAGTGATATCGCTGTAAATGCAAAAGCTATAAATATACTTCACTGTGCATTAGATTCTATTGAGTACAATAAGGTTTTTGGATGCAAGTCAGCAAGGGAAGTTTGGGAGAAACTCAGAGTAACCTATACGGGTACTGATCGTGTAAAGGAATCCAAAATCAACATCCTTTAGAGGAAATACGAAATGTTCAGTATGAAAGAAGAAGAAACTATCACCGAGCTGAATTCTAGATTCACCAACATAGTTAATCCTTTGAGAACTCTTGGAAAGGAAATTCCTGAAGAAGAGCTTGTTAAGAAAATCCTCAAAATTCTACCTAAGAAATGGGATTCTATTGGAGCAGTTATGAACTACAAGGAGACTCCAGTGACATATGATTATTTGATAGGAGTTCTCGTTTCTGAAGAAATTCTCCTTGACTTCTGAAGATAAGAAAAAGAAAGGACTAGCTTTGAAGGTTGATTCAAGAGATGAAAGCTCTTCTGATCTTGACAGTGATGACCTAGCACTTGTTGCTAGAAAATTTAAGAAATTTTACAAGAAAGGAGGAAGGCCTTAGAAAAAGTTTATCAAAAAGAACTTTTCACTTAAAAATAGCAACCTGCCAAAGAAAAAGCCTTCTTAAGTGGTTTGTTATGAGTGCAACAAACCTAGTCATATTAAGCCAAACTGTCCTAAGTTGAAAAAGAAGTCAAAGAAAGATAAGCTGAAGTAAGCGTTTGTAGCTGCTTGGAGTGACTCAGACGATTCAAGTTCTAAAAGTCAAAATGGCTAGGAGGAAGTCGCAAATATCTGCTTGATGGTCGTTACCAGTTCTGACTCTAAAGCAAACAACACTCTAATTTCAACACAGAGAGTTGAAAGTAGCAAAACAAGTGCAACAGTTCATAAGGATGAAGAAAGCGATATAAGTGTCTCTGAACTTGAATCTGAAAGTGATTTTCTGGATACTTATAATAACCTCTGTGCTGAATTTGAAAAAGTTGTTAAAAAGCATAAGGTTTTAAAGAAAGATTACAAAATTTGAAAACAGAATGTAATCATTTGAAAGACTCTTTTTATCAAGAAGTTACATGCAAAGATTTGATTATTGAGATCAAAGATCTAAAAAGTTGCAATGAAAAATTTTCTGAAAATCTGAAACACTTTGAAGAGAAATGGAAATATCTAAATTCTGAGAATGACTTTCTAAAAGCTGATATTAGAATTCTGAAGTCAATTTCAGAATCATTTTCTAAAAGAAAAATCAGTTCTAATTGTGATTGTGCTTAAAGAGAAAAACATGTATCTATGAGTAAAAATGTCATTTCTAATGTTGTAAAATTAGAACATCAGAAACATATTAAAAAATCTGGCAGTGTTAATCAAAAGAAAAATCACGGCAAGAAAACTAAAAAAAGATCTACACCTGTTACCACTAATCCTTTAGGACCCAATGTATGTTGGGTACGTAAATCTGCATGGTATTTTCAGGTGTGCCTAAAGAGCGAGCTGAGAATAGAAATGTGATACATGGACAGTGCTTGCTCTAGGCATATGACTGGTGATAGAAAGAAATTCACCATATTAGAAAAGAAGAAGGGAGGTATAGTGAGCTTTGGAGACAAAGCTAAAGGTAAAATTGTTGGTATTGGTGTGGTAGGTTCTAATCCTTCAATAGAAGATGTACGTTCAGTAGAAGGATTACATTATAATTTGTTAGGTGTAAGTCAGATTTGTGATAAAAACAGAAGAGTGATCTTCGAGCCATCTCATTGTGAAGTTCAGAATATGCATGATAATAAAACTCTTTTTGTAGGTAAAAGATTTGGAACTATATACCTAGCAGATCTTCCTCATATGCATACCTAGACATATGTTTAGTTTCTGTTGACAATTCTAGTTGGTTATGGCATAGAAGACTTGGACATGCAATCATGCACCTTATTTCTAAACTGTCAAAGAAAGATTTAGTTCGTGGTTTACCTAAAATGAAATTTGAAAAAGATCATATCTACGATGCTTGTTAATTGGGTAAACAAACCAGAACATCTTTCAAATCTAAGGGCATGGTTTCTACTTCTAGACCTTTAGAATTGCTACATCTTGATTTGTTTGGACCTGTTACCCCATCTAGTCTTGGTGGTAAATCATATGCATTTGTCATTGTCGATGATTATTCTAGATTCACCTGGACTCTCTTCCTTAGAAATAAGGATGAGTCATATGACATGTTTGTTCATCTTTGCAAGAGAATTCAAAATGAAAAGGATACAACATCATTGCAATTAAAAGTGATCATGGAAGAGAATTTGAAAATTAGAAATTCAGTGATTTCTGCAATGAATCAGGAATCTTCCATAACTTCTCAGCACCTAGAACACCCCAACAAAATGGAGTAGTTGAGCACAAGAACAGAACTCTTCAAGAAATGGCTAGAACCATGCTGAGTGATTCTAAACTTCTAAAATACTTATGGGCAGAAGTCGTAAACACAAAATTTTATATTCTAAACAGAGCCTTAGTGAGATCTAAACTTAAAAAGACTCCATATGAGCTTTACAAAGGCAGAAAGCCAAACATTGGCTATTTTCACATATTTAGTTGTAAATGCTTTATTCTAGATAATAAGAAAAATCATGTTTCTAAATTTGATGCAAGATCTTATGAAGGAATTCTTCTAGGTTATTCTAATAACAACAAAGCATATTGGGTGTTTAATAAAAATACACTAATTGTAGAAGAATCTATTAATATTGTCTTTGATGAATTTGACTCTACTTCTAGAATTTTTGAAAGTGATGATGTTGTAGACTTCAATCAAGAAGAACAGAATGAACAATCAGAACAGCCAAAAAATGCTAAAAATGAAGATGATCAGGTTGAATCAGAGGAAAGACATGAAGTTTAGAATGTTACAGAAAACCAAATGCTAGAAACAGAAAATGAGCATTCTGACTTACTAAAAGAGTGGCGATTCCACAAGCATCATCCTCAAGAAGATATCATTAACAACCCTTCAGAAAGGATGATGACTAGAGCTCAACTTAGAAGATACTTTGGTAATGTTGCTTTCGTTTCTTAGATAGAACCTAGAACATTGATGAAGCTCAAAATGATGAGAGTTGGATTCTTGCTATGCAAGAAGAACTCAACTAAATCAAGTTTGGAAACTTGTTTCTAGACCTAAAAATCATTCTGTAATATTTAGAAATAAGCTTGACGAACATGGTAATGTTGTGAGAAACAAAGCTAGGTTAGTAGCTCAAGGTTACAACCAAGAGGAGGGCATCGATTTTGATAAGACTTTTGCGCCGGTTGCTAGAGTTGAGGCCGTTAGAATGCTTTGTGTATTTGCATGCTTTAAAAACTTCATGCTATATCAAATGGATGTAAAAAGTGCTTTCTTGAATGGTTTTCTAAATGAAGAAGTGTATGTTGAACAACCACCCAATTTTAAAGTTTTTGAAAAGTCAAACCATATTTATAAACTTACCAAAGCACTTCATGTTTTGAAAAAAGCTCCAAGAGCTTGGTATGAAAGATTAAGTAAGTTTCTAATTGAAAATGATTTTTCTAAAGAAAAGGTGGATACTATTTATCAAAAAGAAAGCATCTGACATTCTAGTTGTACAAATCTATGTTGATGACATAATCTTTGGATCTACTAATGACCTTCTTTGTAAGGAATTTTCTAAGATTATACAGGGTGAGTTTTAAATGAGTATGATGGGAGAGTTGAACTTCTTCCTTGGGCTTCAAATTAAATAATGTCACAATGGAATCTTCATAAACTAAGGCAAGTACACACGTGAACTTTTAAAAAGGTTCAAAATGGACAATGCTAAGGTATGTAGCACTCCTATGAGCCCATCCTCAAAATTAGAAAAGGATGAAAAAGAAAAGGATGTGGACATAAAACTTTTTAGAAGTATGATTGGTTCCTTACTATACCTAACTGCAAGCAGGCTTGACATTCACTTTAGTGTGTGTCTATGTGTTAGATTTCAGTTAAGTCCAAAGAGTCACACTTAATTACTGTAAAACGAATTCTAAGATATCTTTGTGGTACTTCTAATATTGGCTTGTGGTATTCTAAAAACGATACATTTGATCTTGTTGGGTATAGCGATTCTGATTTTGCAGGAAGCAGAGTAGATAGAAAGAGTACTTCTGGAACTTGTCAATTTCTAGGAAGCGCTCTTATATCTTGGTTCAGCAAAAAGCAAACATCTGTTGCTCTTTCTACTGCAGAAGCAGAATATGTAGTTGTTGGAAGTTGTGTTGCGCAAGTTCTGTGGATTAAGCAATAGTTGGCAGATTATGGTCTGAAATTAGAAACGATTCCAATAAGATGCGATAACACAAGCACTATCAACCTCTCTAAAAATTCATTCCAACATTCTAGAACCAAACATATAGAACTCAGGCACCACTGTATTCGAGATCATGTTCAAAAAGGTAATATAATGGTTGAGTTCATTCCAACAGAAAAGCAATTGGCAGATATTTTTACTAAACCTTTAAATGAATGCAAATGTTGCCAAATTAGAATAGAACTAAGTATGTTGGTTCTAAATTCTTAACTTTAGAACTCAGTAAGTTCTAAATGCTTTCTGAGAATGAAAAAGAGGAACACTGTAGTATGCATTTTGATATTGAATCTGTGTGATTTTGTGTCTATGTGATTAGAATGATAAATTCAATTCTGATGTTGAATTCTAATGTGACCATCAACATCAAAATTCAAGCTCTATCAGACACATTAAGTGTTTATTATGTTTTTTTTTTTTGTGTATTCTATTTTTAATTTTTTTTGTACAATAAAAATAGCTGCAGAATATTTATTATAGGGGTATTAAGAGTCAAATCAGTTACTTTTCCTCTCCTCTCAAAAACTGCTTTTTGAGTTTAAATTTCAAATTAATGAAACTGCTCTCTTCTCTTTCCCACGTTTCTGACACCATTAACAACCAGCTGTTCATTTTTCGCTTTCCTTATTTAATCAACAACTTCTTTATGAAGCTATTTCTCTCTCTCTCCTTCCCAAAATGAAAACTCAAATCAATCTTTCCTCTCTCCTTCTTCATCCTCTATCTCTCTCTCACTCTCGCTCTGCTCATTACTTTCCTCTGCCAAATCAAAATTAGAAAAGGTAGCTAAGAGTTTGGAAAAAGATAAAGTCAATTCTGAGAATGATGATGTGGCATTAGAAAAAGAAAAGGGAGGATTAGAATCAGAAAGTCAAGAAAAGTTAGCTGAGAATGTTGAGGAAGCAGAAAAAGCTGTGAACTTAGAGAAATAGAGAGAGAGTCCGAAAAAGAGACAAGAAGCTGAGGCTAAAACGAAAGTAGAAAAAGAGAAGAAAGCTTAATTAGAACTTGAGATTGAGGAAGCAAGTGAAGCTAAAACTGAAGAATTATTTTTAAGCGATGATGAAGAAGAAATGAGTCCTGACACTAGAAAAGAGGTAGAAAAAGAAGATGAAGTCAAGAGGACACCACTGAAAGAGGATGAACCCAGTGACAGAGAGACTGTGCTAACGGAATTGGAAAAAGGCCTAATTGAAGAGCACAACAAAGAACTTGAAGCAAGTATCAAACATGGTAAGGATGTCACAGAGCATAACAAGTACTTGGTAGAGTCCATGGAAAAGTTGAAGAGTCTTAATGAAAGGAGACTAGCTCTCCTTAAGGTCAAAACAGCCGCACCCTCTTAATCATCTGGAAAACAGAAGTGGTTCAAAAGCACAACTGCTCCTTCTCAATCTTCTGGAAGGCAAAAGAGATTTAAAAGCACTACTCAAAGTACCATCTACAAAAGTCGCAAACCTCCTCTTCCTTCTTCCACCAAAAGACCCTTCTCTCCCTCTACTGCTCTAGTCATTCATAGTGCCAAAAAGGCCAAACCTAACTTTTGATGATGATGGATACCCCCTATTGTTTGTTGTCGACTGTATGTTGTTTTCTGTTTGTGAGTTAATTTTATTTTATGTGTCTATTAATCTTTTTTGTTAACTTGTTGTTTGTGTTATTTTCTGGAACAATTTATATTTTTTAGTTAATTGACTTTATTTGTGCCTTATTTTCTCTGCTGCTAATTTCCTGATCAATTCTTTATGGTATTTTTTTTTACCCTCTTTTCTGATGACAAAAAGGGGGAGAACACAGCATATTCTTGGGAGAACATTGCACTGCACTGCACATAGTCTTGAAAAACACAGTGAAACTGAAGTGCTGAATTCTAACTGTGTATTATTCATGTTCTAATGTTGGTTATGTTGTATTCTAACGTTGAGAATAGAATGTGTTTCTTTTCAGAAATGTCTCTAACTTTTGGACTTGAGAACTTCGTTCTAATTCTAAAGTCAGGCTCTAATCCTTATTCTATTCTGAATCTCATTTGCACTTATTCAGGGGGAGTCCATGTAAGACTTAATTATTTGCTTCATGATAAATCTGTCAAATATAGGACTTGCATTTTATTGATTACCCATAAATTTAGGGGGAGCACATGTATTCACTGTTAATAATTTTATTGATTTTGTCATCATCAAAAAGGGAAAAATTGTTGGCTTAAGGTTTATTTCTCCTCTTGATTTTGATGATTATTTTAAAATCAAATAAATTTATATATATTATTTCTGTGCTAAAAATATTTTATGCAGATTTTGGTATTTGACGATAAATTAAAGAAATTATTTCCTATATCCAAGACATTTGCTTGAAGACCATGAAGACTTGAAAGAATTATTTGGGTTGATATGTGTCTTAGGAAATTAATGTGGGTTTGAGAGAAATAATGATTATAAGCACAAAATTAAATTTTCTCTCTCCTAAAGATTATTTTTAAATATTTTAAAAATAAGAAAATTAAAAGTAGTGCTCAAAAGATTTTCTCCACGTTTTCCTATCCAAAATATTTTTGGAGTAAATCTTGGTTATCAGCTATTTAATGCATTTCTGATCTGTAGCTGTGTTTCTGATGTTGACTATCAGAATTCTACTGCAGCTGTTAACTCTTTGATTTTGAATACAGCTCATGGTTTTATGAAACATCTCCTCTCATTTAATGCTGGTTAGCATGCATGTTTAAACCAAAGGACAAGTTCATTAAATGCTCTCCATGCCTAACCTTGCTTTAGCCAAAAACGAGACAAACTCATTAAATTCTCTCATTTTTTAACATTATTAAAAGTGAATCTGTCATTTCTCTATAAAAGATTTTATGTTTCTTCTTATTAACGTTGGACAAGAGTTGGAGCCATTGTTCAAACTTTCAAAATCTCCGAAAGCTCTCTCTTCAATGCCCCTTCATTTTCCTTTCATCTTTTGATCTTCAAGAGATATCATTCAAGTAAAAAGAATTTTGTTTTCATCTCTTTCTGAAGAATAGATCTGTGTTTCTGAGTTTATATCTATATTCTGTTCTTCTGGGCTTATAACTGCATTTCTCTCTTTCCATATAGATTTTTATAATCTATTGTGGTTAGAGATTTTCAAAAAGAAATATACTTGTATATTAACTTAGTTGAGAAGCTATTGTGTTATAAGGTTATCAAGCAACCTTGTCCTTGAGTGAGATTATAAAGTCTTGATCTAAATTTTCTGATATTTGTAAAACAGAAAAGGGTAAAAGTCAACTAGAACATGTGCAATCTAGTGGGTTAAGGTTAGATTAAGGTGATTAAATCTATTTCCTTGTAATTGTTGGTTTGTCTCTTACCCTTGAAAAGAGATAATATAGTGGAGGATCTCAAGTTATTTTAGAAAACTCAATTCACTCCTCCCTCTTGGGCTGTGTCATACCTATAAATGGGACCCACATAACCCGATTAATCGGGTCACTTAGTTCTGGTGAATATACTACCGAAAATTGTTCATTTGTACTCCCACCACTAGAAATAAATATAATTTAACTAACTATTCTTAACAGATATGCACTGGTTTTCGCTCTGCTCTCTGTGGCATGTCCTATTTTTTTCATGATACCCTAGGTCACTATCCTTTATGGAATGGGATCTTGCTCATCTTGCCATTAACGATGACGAGGATGAACCTTCAACATTGCCATTCCAATCGGCAGTAATTGGTATGTTTTTTACCTATAGCGTGTTAAACTCTCAGGCAATGATAAACACCTCTGCGAATCTATAGATCCCCCTGAGAGGGATCACAATATCAGATATCGGCGCAAAGTGATATATATTACGGTTTCATAGTGCAGTGCATTTATAAAGAGTGATAGAAGGTGGCCTTTGGAATTTCAATCGACACTTGCTAGTTTTGGGTCAGGTTGAGGATGGAGAAGAACCTCTGCATCTTCTTTTACTTTTTTCTGAGTTTTGGGTTCAAGTGCATGATCTTCAACCTAGTTATATGTCTAAAAATATAGCCAGATTGCTTAGAAACTTCATAAGTGAGTTTGTTAAGTATGACACACGAATATTAACGTTCTGCCTAATAGTTTTATGCATATAAGTGTGAGAATTGACATAAGGCAGCCGCTAAAGAGAAGAAAGAGGTTGGTTGACTCAGACGAAATATTGTTTATGTTCAATTTTGATATGAAATGCTACCAGTTTTGCGGAACACTGGGTCATACAGACTCTTTTTGTGATCTTCGCCCACATCACAAGAAGGAGGAGCTGGTTCTATCATGGGATGATTGCATAAGAGTTTCGCCTCGCTGGAATTCTTAGCCACAAAGCAGGTGGTTGCGCGAATATGGAAAGCAAGACTTACCAGATTTCACGGTGGATGAGAGGGGATGTGTTTGACGATCTTCAATTCTAATTAAAACGAATGATTTTCATTGGGCCTTTTATGGGAAATCTGTGAATGATGTGGATATTGAGGGTCAACACCTTTCTATGGATACAAGTTCTTGTTTAATGAGCCAAGATAAAGATATGGGCCTGGATGAAGAAGAGGTCCTTATTAAGCCTAATAATCTTAAAAAGAGGCCTAGAATTGATTTTAAAGTTAAACACGCTGCTGGAGTTTCTAGGCTATTGGATTCACCTACAAGCAATAAATTAACCGGCCCTAAGTCGACCAAGAAGATATCAACCGATCTCGGTAAATGGGATGGTCGAAAGCCATGATTATCCTAAGATGGAATTGTCAAGGGCTTGACAACCCTTGAACAATCCAAGCTCTCAAAGATTTGACTTTGAGCTATAAGCCTGATGTGGTTTTTTCTATGGAGACATTAGTACATGAAGCTATATTGAAGGAGGCATGTAAACTCTCAAATTTTGATAATTTTTTTGCTATTGACTGTATTGGCAGAAATGGGGGGGCTTGGTCTTTTTTAAGAAGCAGTATCAAGCTTACAGTTACGGGTTTTCGCAGAATTGTATTGATAGTTTTCTCTCTTTCCCTGACATGGAATGGAGGTTTATGGGATATTATGGAATGCTTGACTGGAACCATCGATGTACTATTTGGAACCTTTTATGAGCTCTTGCTTTGGGGGACTCTCGTCCTTGGTTGTGCGTAGGACATTATAATGACTTAGCATCTATAGAAGAAAAGTGGGGAGGTGGCGAGTACCCTAATTTCCTTCTTATTGGCTTTCGCGAAACAGTCCAAGAATGTGGCCTGTGTGACTTAACAGCGGCAGGGTACAAGTTGACTTTGCGCATGAAAAGGCAAGGGCAGATTGTAACTCGTGAACATTTATATCGCGCCATGGCTAATTAGTCCTGGTCTAGTTGCTTTCAAGATGCTATTGTGAAAGTGCTAGTTACTTCCACGAACGACCATGGTCCTCTTTTAATTAATACGAAATTGATGGAGCATGGTCAAAATCTTAATCGCTTTCATTTTGACAATTGCTGGCTAGCGGAGCAGGAAGTTCATGACATTGTTCGATTGGCTTGGACCTTAGTCCCAAGTGCTGATGTGATGGAATGCAAGGGTGCATGCACAACGGCATTGAAGTTATGGGGTAGGGGCAAAAACAAAGAATTTTGGTGTAAAAAGCTACTAATTAAATGTATGATGGAGTCAAATAGGGATTCAAATCTTTTTTTGGGTGACCAGTATCTTTGTGATGAATGGACTCAAATTCTTATGCAAGAGGACCTGCATCGATGTCAGATAGCTAAGTAGTTATGAATGTGCCATGGTTATAAAACTTTTCCATGCTAAAATAAAGGCAAGGAGAACTAATACTATTACCGGATTGCAAGATACAAATGGCAGGTGGATCACCGATTCAGTTGAGGTGCGAGACCTGGTGTATGATTATTTTAATGAGGTTTTTGCACCAACTGAGTCCAACATCGCTCGGTTGTTGAGTTTGGTTTGTCAAAAAGTTTTTGTGGCAGATAATTTGTTATTGACAAGGCCCATTTCTAATGAGGAGGTCCGCGGTGCTATGTTTCAGATGCATCCGGATAAGGCATTGGGTCCCAACAAGCTCAACCCTGCTTTTTTCCAAAAATTTTTGGAATATTATTTGAGGTGACATGGTGACTGCTTACAAGACATGGTTATAGCAAGGTACTTTTCCCCCTTCCTTGACTGATACTCTTATAGTATTGATTCCCACAATGGATACGCCAGATTCTCTAAAAGATTATAAACCCATTTCTTTGTGTAACATCCTTTATAAAATTCTTTCTAAGGTTTTCGCTAATAGATTAAAATTGCTACTGCTAAAAATTATTTTTGAGAATCAGTTTGCCTTCATCTCGGGTCTGCTAATTACATATAATATTTTAGTGTCTTTTGAAATGTTACATAATTTGAGGAGAAGAACTAAAGGGGGTTTGGGCACTAGTGCTTTAAAGGTAGATACTAGCAAAGCATATGATAGGGTCGATTGGGAATTCTTGAGTAATATGATGCATAGGTTGGTTTTTCTAATGTTTGGGTAAACTGGATGTCTATATGTATTAAGGAAGTGAATTGTTCTGTATTAGTGAATGGGATGGAGGTGGGTTCTATTAGTGCTAGGACAGGTTTGCGGCAAGCGAATCCTTTATCTCCTATTACCTTTTTCTAATAGGTGCTGAGGGGCTCTTTGTTTTATTCTCTGAAGCTGAGAGAAATGGTTGGATTCATGGGGGTAGAGCTAGTTGTAGGTGTCCTATAATTTCTCACCTGTTGTTTGCAGATGACTCTTTGTTTTTCTTTAATGCCAATGTTATTGAGGCCAGTAGAGTTAAGAATATTTTGGTTGAGTGTAAAAGCGCATTGGGTCAATCTGTTAACTTCCAGAAGTTTGAGATTTTATTTAGTTCTAACACTGGAGATAAGGTTCGGAATTTTATTTCAAATATTCTTTAGGGCATAATTCGATGGAGGGGGTAAGTTATCTAAGTCTCCCTACTCTTGTGGGTAGAAGTAAGAAACAAGTTTTTGATTTTCTAAAGGATAGGTTGTGGAAGCGGGTCAATAGTTGGTCTAGTAATTTTCTTTCTAGGGCGGGTCATGAGGTTCTTCCTACCTCAAGCTATACCTTCTTATTGTATGAGTATTTTTGAGCTTCCCTTAGGTCTTCGTGACGATCTTCAGAAAATTATGAATGGGCTTTGGTGGGGTAGAAAGAAAGAGGGTGGTAGGGGCATTCATTGGCTTTCTTGGAATAGAATGTGTGGGAGAAAAGATAAGGGAGGGGTGGGTTTTAGGGACTCCATGGTTTCAATTTAGCCATGCTTGGAAAACAAGGTTGGAGGTTAATTATTGAGACGAAGACACTAGTTTATAAGGTCTTCAAGGCTAAATACTTTCCTAATAGTGATTTTCTTAATGCAACTCTCGGTAATAATCCTAATTTTGTGTGGGTAGGTGTGTTGTCTTCTTGCATGGTTTTGAAGTAAGGGGTGAGATGGAGGGTGGGGGATGGGTTTAGTATTTGTATCACTAAAGATCCATCGCTCGCTAAGGATAATTCTTTTATGGTGGAAGATGGGGGGGAGTTTATTAACCAGAATATGAGAGTTAAGGAACTTATAGTTGAGGGGGAAAGGAGGTGGGATGTGGGGAAAGTCATGTCTTTATTTAGTGTTAGAGATATGCAAGTAATTCTCAATACCCCCTATTAGTCTTAGTAGGGGAAGGGATCAATTAATTTGGCACTTTGAGAAAAAAGAAATATATAGTGTCAAATCCGATTATTTTGTAGCTATGGAAGTGTTGGGTAGAGTAGTTCATATGATGGATGGGAGTTTTTGGAAAAGAATTTGGAAGTTGGTGGTGCCTCCTAACGTGAGGGAGTTTATGTGGAGAAACTTACGAGATATCTTGCCTACTAGAGTGAAATTGAGAAGCAAAGTTGTCAATATTTTGACAAAATGCCCTTTTTATGAGGAGGATGAGGACACTGGTCATGCTTTGCTAAACTGCGCAAGGGTTAGAGGGGTTTCGAGGCAAGGTGACTATGGAGTTCCTAGTGCCAATATCTATTTTTTAGAATATTTTATGCAGGTTTTTGGAAAGCACATACCCTTCTTGTATCAATTCTTTTGCTGCTCATGCTTGGCAGATTTGGCAATCAAGGAATATTTTTATTTGGAATAATAAGTTGGAGTCTTGTTTTGAGTGCCATGCAAAAGCTTCCATATGTTTGCATGACTATGAATCTGCATGTGCGTCACGCTCAGTATGGAGTGGTGTTGCACTCTTCTCGGTCAACTCATAGCAGCTTCAGGTCCCTTGATGACAACATGTCATGTGCTTGGCATTGCCATGTTGACGGGGCAATTTTTTTTAGGCTCAATTGTCCGAGTATTGCGCTGTTCTTTAGGATGATGAAGGTCACTTTATTCGTTCTTTATCAGGCTTCTATAAAGGCAGTCCTAGTTCTAATACTGTGGAAGCTCTCGCACTTGGTTACGTTTTGTTCTGCATTTCAACTTATACGATTGGTATAGGAATCCTTTATTTAGATTCTCAGGTGGTATTTTCTCTTTGAAATCTAGTTTTACCCACAATTCTGAATTTAGTTTAGTTATTTTGGATTGCAAGTGAATTTTAGAATCTAGGACTAATATTGATGTTAAGTGGATAAGCTAATGTAAAAAAGCCCATTGTATGGCAAAGATGTCCTATCATTATCCTCAGTGTTTGTTGGATTATTTGTTTTCGAGATAATTAAAGTTTTCTCTTTTCAAAAAAAAAAAAAAAAAAGAAAAGAGATAAACTCTGTATCCAAAATATATGCTTTGGGAAAAAAAATTCAAATGAATAGCAGCTTAAATAAAAACTAAGTAAATTAAATTAATATCAACTTTTCTTTAATTCATTTATATGGATACAAAAATATAAAGGTTCATTAGAATTATGATAATAAATTATAGTGGTTAGTGTTTGCTAATGATATAATAATTGAATTCTAATTTAATAAATAAAAACATTATAGTTGTTTTTATTGATATATTAAACAAATATTAAAATCGTATATGTATTAAAATAATATATTATGTTTTATTATTTAATTAAAAAAAGATTATGTTTAGTTGTGAACGAATATAAAAAATTAGTCCCAAGAAAATTGAAAATATATTTTTGAAGGAAAAAAAAAGAATTTGTTATTGGAACTAAGTGTGACTCTCATGTAACTATATACAATATAATTGTTGTGATTGGCATATTAGTTTTCATGAAACATTATGGAATCATTTTAAACTTAAAGTATTGACTTCTTAGAATCTCACATTAATGTCATTGTGAAGTTTATGCCTTTTATGTACACCTCACAAAGAATGGGATGCCAATTTATCATAAATCCAAAAACTTGTTAGTGTAGAAAATATAAAATTTACAGATTATCAAGTTGAAAATAAGGCTGTGTTCGGCAATAGCTTTTTAGAGTTTTGACTAGTGAAAACGCTCAATACTGTTTAAAAAGTTGTTTGGTAACATAACGTTTGGACTAAATTTTAGAGATTACGATAGTTTTTTGTAAAAAATAAATTCGTGTAACGTTTAGTTTTTAGCATTATCATGTTAAATATTTGACTTTTTTAATTAAATTATATTATCATGTTATTATGCAGATTTTTTATTTTTTTTTTCAAAATCAGATAATTAAGGAAAATTATCCAGTCTACTATCAATGTGATTCTTCTTCCTTTTATGCAAAATTAGCAAAAGAATGTTATCTTTTCATTTTATCATAAATTTAAATTTGTAAACTTATTCAATATTATTGTCTCTGTTCTCTTAATTTTAATATTTTTTAACTGTTTACAAGAATTAAAAAAATGATTGAACCATTTCAATTATAGAAAAAATAAAAATAGTTAACTAAATTATCTTTTGCTTAATTCTTTGTAATTAAATCTGATTTAGTTTGGTGGAGAATGCAACAATTAGTAATATTTTAACTTTCCAAAAAAGAAAATTAACGGAAAATATATTTGTTATTTTATTAATTAAAAATATTAAAGAAAAATATCAGTAGAGGTATTAATGGTGGAATTACTTTTATCCGCCATTACTGCAAAAATCAAATTTTATC
Organism: Jatropha podagrica; assembly: GCA_947857235.1. Lineage (NCBI taxonomy): Eukaryota > Viridiplantae > Streptophyta > Magnoliopsida > Malpighiales > Euphorbiaceae > Jatropha > Jatropha podagrica. The sequence continues at coordinate 27,936 of CANUEP010229922.1, forward strand.
CGCAATGATTACCATTTTCGTTTCCATATCTTCAATGTTATTACCTTTTTAGAAGAATTGAACGTTATTATTAATTAGCAAATTAAGAAATACCAAAAATGATCTATTCTACGTTCATATAAAATCATTGCCTTCAATCTCCGTCAACACATAAACATAGCATCTAGTTCCTTAGAATTCATGGCTTTCAAGGTTGCACTAGTCATTTTGTTTCTATGGTATTCATCACCAACATGTATTGGAAGAACATTATCAACAGAAGAGGATTTAGAATTGGAGAAGGAGCTTAAACGTCTTACTAAGCCAGCAGTGGAAACCATTCTCGTCAGAAACTAACTTCTCTTTCTGTTTCTAATGAATTTACATCTTTATTAATATATTTGCATACATGCAGACAAAATATGGAGATACATATGATTGTGTGGACTTTTACAAACAACCTGCTTTTGATCATCCTTTACTCAAGAATCACTCTTATCATTTTCAGGTTTGTTTCTTTTGAATCAGTTTCATTTCTTTAATCTAAATTGAATATATAGTAATAGATTATGATTTCTTTAATGCAGATGAAACCTACATCCTATCCTAAGGGAAGGAGACAAAGAAATTCTTCATCAGTCTTAAGACCTGAAAATATATGGCTAAATGGCAAAGGTTGCCCAACTGGTACAGTTCCAATCAAGAGGGTTACTAAAGATGATCTCATCAGAGCCAAATTAGCTGCAGAAATATATGCTTCAAATTTTAATCCTCAAAATGCTGCTAGACCTGGTGTTCATGTAAGTTTATGTCCATATATTTTCATTACTACCCTCCTAACATTGCATAAACACAATAAGAGTTTGCTGAAATTAATCTGACTAGTCTAGTAATTAATACATGAAACAGTTTGCAGGTGGTCGTTTGTCAAATGGGAAGTACTATGGAGCCGGAATGTATACTAGCTTGTACAATCCAAAATTGTTTGATAGTAAAACTCAGTACAGTTCAAGTGAAATTAAAATCCAAAATGGTCCTGATAGTCTTATTTTTGGGTGGACTGTAAGTTAACTTGATTGTGTTCCTTCTCGCTAAATGTACATTTCATATTTATCTTGTGCAGTTTCTTTTAAACAATCATCAACTCGTTGTGATGTTATATTATTTTTAGGTCAATCCTGCAGTGTATCGAGATACTCGTACTCGCCTTTTTATATACACAAATGTAAGCATTATCTTATAACTTTAAATTATCTTAATTCCAAGTATTGCATATTAACAACTATTTTTGTATTATTTTGTCTCGTAATAGGCTGGAAATAGTCACTGCTTCAATACTTATTGCAGTGGATTTATACTCAATAGAGCAGATATACCTCTTGATTTTGCTTTCCCTCAAATATCTGAAATAGGTGGACCAACATATGGTGAACACTTCTTCGCCTACAAAGTAAGTTATTATCTAAAATATCAGTTTTTACATTTTCAAAGTATTTGGGATTCAGCCTGACATCATACATACTTTTGTTATTTTCCTTGTACGATGATATACAGGATGCAGCTAATGGAGATTGGTTTTTTCAAATTGGATGGCAATCAGAGTACAGTACCCAAGTTGGATGGTGGCCGAACAAAATTTTCACTGGATTGGCAGATTCAGCCACATACATAGAATGGGGTGGAGAAGTATATAGTCCTCCAGATATTCCGAGTCCTCAAATGGGCTCTGGTAATATTCCAAAAGATCATATGAGTACAGATTATAATTCATTTTGTGCAGAACTGACAATTGTTAATGAAAGGCATCAAACCGTGAATGCTCCAAAAGTTGAGACATATAGAGATATCGCCGGTACATATTATGATGCTTATGACTCAGGATATGTTAGAAAGGATTACAAACATTTGATGTGGTTTGGCGGTCCAGGGACCTATAAAGGAAATTGATAGAGACAGTATCATTATGAAGCTTACGGATAATAATTGAAACTTTCTACTACTGCAACTCAAAATTAATCTCAAATAATGGTTGTATCATTATCAAATAAATAAAAGTCGAAATTTAATTGTCTTTCTAATGATACATCACTTGTCGTCATGTCATGTCATCTATTCATTATTTACTCATTTATGTTTACTGTTCTTTTTATGACGTGCGTTGCTGATAGCAGCAAAATGTGTAATATATATGAACTTTAGCTTTTTTTTCTATTTTGGTGTATGAATAGAATAATTTTACAATTTAGTGGCTAAATTGTTGATTTTTTAAAGAATAAGTAGATTTTGCCCAAGTGTTTAGCTGGAAATCCAAGTTGGATGACATGGACCCATATTTTTTTTTCTGACTTGATTACCAGATGCTAAGTAGGATGCCATATGTGTTGCCACATGGTTTTGACTGACTAAAGATGCCAAATGACTTAATTAACCTTATAAATTAAAATTATACTCCTCATTTCACCCAAATAGGAAAGCATCTTAATGGACTTTATCATTGGCTTGCTAAGAGTCGAAGGACTAGACAACATTATGGTGGTAGTGGACCGCTTCAGTAAGTACGTTGTCTTTATCCCTACCCCAATCAAATTTAATATACGGAAGATGCTGCCAAACTATTCTTTCGCCATGTAGTCAAGTATTGGGGACTATCGAGGTCCATCATTAGTGATCAAGATGCAAGATTCACGAGGAAATTCTAGACAAAACACTTTAAGCTATTAGGCGTGGAACTTAACTTCTCCACTAGTTTTCTCCCCCCAAAACGATGGGTAAACCGAGAGGGTAAATGCCTTATTAGAAGCTTTACTTGAGACACTTTGTAAGTGCCAACCAAAGAGATTGGGTTAAGTTGCTAGATATAGCCCAATTCCCTTACAACTTGTAGAAGAGTGAAGCAACAAGCTCAAGCCCCTTCAAGTTAGCGACAAGACAATAGCCTTACACGCCACACACCATGGTGACATCCTATGAAGGCAAGAGCCCTGGTGCATTCTAGTTTACTGGAGGATGGCGAGAAAAGGCAGAGCTAGCAAGAGCAACCCTAGCCAAACCTACAAGCAAGATGAAGTGGTGGGCTGATAAAAAAAGAAGGCATGTGGAGTTTAAGGAAGGAGACTTAGCCATGGTGAAGCTCCTTCCCCATACCATCCATAACTATGCCAAAGCCCACAAAGCTTTACTCCAAAGATATGAAGGCCCTTTTCCCATCGAGGTAAGAGTGGGAAAAATGGCTTATAGGGTCACACTATCGCCCCAATTGGAGTTACATCATGTATTCCACGTAAGCTTCCTCAAGCCATATCATAAAGGCATGGAGGATCTCACAAGGGGCGAATCAAAACAAGCCCCCACAGCCGTCAACATCACCCATGAGCATGAAGTCAAGGAAATCCTTGTGCATCATGTGATTTTGCAAAGGGGAGTCCACCCAAGCTATACCGAGTACTTAGTGCAATGGAAGGGCCTACCCAATGCTGAGGCAAGCTGGGAGCATGAACTCTCCTTATGGAAATTTGAAGACAAAGTCCTCGCTTATAAGAAAGACGCGACGAGGGCATCGCGCGTTTGAGTGGGGGAGAATGTCACAAGTCGCCTCCATTAGGCCTAAGGTCATGAGAGCCAAGGGGGCAAAAGAGTTGTAATGATGCTCCATTGCATGTATTTATAGCCAACAGGAATAATGGTGAGTAGAGACTGGGCCTCTCTCCAATGTTTTAAAAAATTCTAGAAAAGGTAAGACAACCAAAGAAGAGCCTAGAAGAGTGTGGGACGTTCTAATCAAGCCTAGAAGATGCTAGAGAGATTTGGAGAGATCAAGAGGGTTCTAGCACAATCTAGAGCCGACTAGAAGGATGGGGAGTCATTTAGAGTCTTTTAGAGAATTCCAGCATCCATGGAGTACCTTTTAGCACCATCCAGCACCTCTTAGGCGTCTCTATTGAATTCCACCCAACTCTAGGCTAAGGATCTGCCTAAAAGGCTCTGGAGAGCACATTAGCTGATCTAGCATGTCTATAATTAGGGAATTGTACATGCTTAGGGAAGCATAGAGAAAGCATAGTAAGCCTTTGTTGTAAGCAAGCAACCACCCTCAAAGTTTCCTCTAAAACAAGTTGTATAATCACTTGTATATCATTTTTCCCACATTAATAAAATGTCTAGCCTTTTGTTAATTGCTTAGCACACATTTGGATTTTCATCTTATCTTTGCCTTAATTTAGGCAACACCAAGCAAGAGACAGGTTGACTAACTACTTGTTAGGCCAAGTGTTAGTGCTGCACGGGAAAAATGCTAGAAGCAGTGAGCAATAATTTCTAAGCCCATGACATAAGGGATAGGCTTGAGAAATTGTGTTCCATCTTATGTGATTAGTCCAGTACAATGAGAGGATATGGCCGAAGAAAAGAAAAAGCAACAGAAAGAGAAAGGTTGGATGTGTTTTAGGGTTTAACATTAAAGGTGGTTCACAAGGAATTAGGGTTTTAGGAAATGCAAGACGAACTTCATGCTACAAAGATCATACGGAAACCAACTTTAATAAATTACTATTGATAGATTATACTTCTTAGAAAATGATTTCCTTAGAGAATTATATTTTATGAAAAATCGGTCATTTTAATCAAATCAGGCCTTAACTTCCCCTATATCCTATAGAATAAAATTTCTCTTGTACTTAAATTATCCTCCCCAACCCCAATTTTGTTTATTAGTATTTTTTTATAAAGGGATGATAATTTTAGTGCCTAAACTCTTTAATTTTTTTTATTAGAGTGTCAGACTAAAAAATATTTTCAATTGGGTGCTTAAATATTTTAAAAAATGCAATCAAATGCTTTTGGTTGAATTCTCTCATTGGATTGCTAACTTGGCATACGCGGGCCCCGCAGTTAATGACGTGTAATAAAAGACAAAGAAAATTCAAATACACATAGGATCCAAATGGAATTGACGGCAAAATCTCAAAAATGCCCTTAAATTCTCATTATTCACGTTGTCTATGCATACCACCATTATTTATCAATCATTATTTGTCAAAAATATAGATGTATAAGAAATTAGTCGTACTACCGCGCTGCGCTTCGTGTGCGAGTGCGTAGACATTGTTTAAATAATATTATTAAATAAAGATATATTTTTTTTCAAAATTTAAACATATAAAATGCCTCCCCTTTTTAATTAATAGACTTTATAAAAGAAAGAAAAAACGAACGATATTTTGAAAAGAGAAAAAAAAGACTTTTTAGCTAGGGAAGCTCTCTCTTTTAGTGTGGAGGAGCTCATGTTTATGGAGGAAGTCCCTTCATTCTTAGATATTTTTATTCAGGCTGATACAACATTCTTTTCTTAATAATATTTCGATAATAATTCTAAAAAAAATTCACTAAAAGAAAAAGAAAAGACTATTATTAATTATAAGTAACATACTAATTTTTTCAGTTTAAAAAAAAACATGCTACTTTTCTTTATTCCAATTGGTTCAAGATTTTTTTTGCTAAAAAAATAAATTTTAAAATAACGTAAAATAATATTTATGTATAATTTTAAAACTACATCATTAATAAAAAAAGATAATTTTTTTTTGTTAATTAATCATAGAAAATAGCTAAAAATTTTATTTTACTATGCTGAAAAGTGTTTTATAATATTCTTTGTTTGGGTTATTTTCACTCAAATCTTTTCACTAAATCCAAAAAGTAATTTAAAGATGTTATGATATTAATTTTGATGCGATTTCAAATTCTATCTAATCTCTTTTTATTGTCATTTAACAATTTGGTCTCTTGAAAGACTTGTTTAGAGCAAGTGCAATATGACATAATTTCAAAATTAACATATTAAATTGAAGAACTCAAATTAAAATCTCAATTATCTATGTATTCATATATTTATTTATTTAAAATCATATTATGTAATATGCTGACTAATTAATTATTCTCTTTTATTTTTATTAAAGTGTCATTTCATGTATTTATTTTTAAAAAAAACACATTATTCAATTAGTTATTCATTTCATATTATATATATTATACCTCAATATAAACTTAATAAATCCAAAGTTTTTAAGATGAAAATAGATGAATTTTAAGATGAAAATTGATTAATATTTCTCTACAGAAATTAAATTAAGGAGAGAAGGTGTCTGCACGCTTTAATAAATATGCACAATGCTATACTACCTGAAATACCCTGAAATTTTTATTTCAAAACTATTTTCCATTTAAATTTAATTGTTAAATTTTTTAGCCAATAATATTACGCCACGTAATATTTATTGGGATCGAAAAATCATTTTTGGTTCACTCTAAATTTTTCGATTAAAAAATCGGACCAATTATTTTACCAAATTAGACCCGAATCGGATATTTTCGAAAAATACTGTGCGTCACTATTTTTTTCTCCCCGGCAACTTACCTTGGACGGTTTGTTTTATTTAATTATTAAAAACTTTATTATTTTGTTTTTATTTAATAATTTTAAAAACTTAAAAAAAAGAAATATTTTTTTTTAAATTCTCTTCTTCTTCCTTACCTGCCGACACCTCCAGCCCCTCTCCTCTCTGCACCAGCCACCTTCACTGCCTCCTCCAGCCAGCCGGCCACAGCCAACCTCCCTCTCCTCCTCCTGCTTCTCCTTCTTCTTCTTTCTTTCTTCCTCTTTCTCTTCCTGTTGCCCTGCGTCTGTCTCTGTCTTCCTCTCCCTGCTGCTGCAACTGCCAGACCACCAGTAGCAGCAGCGCCGCCTCCTCCCTTCCACGAGCAGCAGCTGCTCCTCTTCTCATCGCGCCACTACTTCCAGCGAGCTCCAGCAGCTCTGTTCCTCGCGTCGCGCCACCTTGAGCCACCACAGTCTCCTTGAATCGGAAAATTGATATTTTGGGTATAATTTCAGAATTTATTTAATTAAATTTTTAGTTAATTAATTTGTTAATT
>CANUEP010230072.1:0-20130 GCA_947857235.1 Jatropha podagrica
AAAATTCCAAAAAAAAACTTAAAAAAAAACCCAAAAAAAAAAAAAAAAAAAAAAAAAAAAAAAAAAAAAAAAAAAAGAAAAGAAAAACTCTATGTTTTGTCTTCTAAATGAGCAAATCACTCTTAAAAGTGTTATATCAACTTGAGGGACTTGGTTCGAAATTAGTTGCAGTAACTTGATAAGAATTCCATATTGGTTTGACTTAGTTAGATCTTCCACTGTTAAAGCAATATACTATTGTCTATCTCCTTTAACCCTTTAACTACTGACTATACCAACCCACAATCATTGTTGAAAAATAAACAAGAATTCAGAAAAGGAAATTGGGTTTTCTAATTCATGATCAGAGGTGTAAAACTGATGGGTTTTATTGTTTTTGGGATATAAAGGAAATGAGAAAAAGAAGAGAAAAGAAAAAGAAAAAGAAAAAGAAAAAGAAACAGAGAGAGAGAGAGAGAGAAACAGAGTCCTATGAAACCAAACACCTGTCCAAATCATAAGCTGACATATGCACCAATTAGGACTTTTGTCTTATAGTACTAAAACTACATATTTTTTTTTTCACTTTCTATCTGGTTTTTATTTTTCTTTTGGTAAGAGAGTGTCTCTCTCTTTTACTTTCCTTTGCTTTCTTTTAAATTTTCTTTCAGCTTGTCTCCCCAAAACTAGCTAATTCACACTTTTTCTATGTTTCTGTATGTATTTGTGTTCTTACACTTTACATATATCACATTCTTGAATCTTGATCCCATATATTCCCCCACTAGGATATTAATAATATGTAATCCTCCACATTGGATCTTGATATGCTGTGCTTTAAGGTAACCATTGATTTTATATGAACGGCCCCTAATGATTTTAGATACTTACTTTAAGATTATTAAATTCTTTTCAATGCCAACTAATTCCTTTAATAGAATAACATGGAGGAGATGATGTTGCCATATGAAATTTATAAGAACAATTTCATAATTTTTTTCTATTCCAAAAAGAGATATATCTTTAGAATGTTTATTTGTTGTTAATATTATTATTTATTATCATTCTTGTTCTAATTTTAAGTTATAGAAAAATTTTCTAAGACCGTTTAAGATAATATTTAGTAGATTTCATTAATAATTTATACAAATAAATAAATAATATTAGAAAGATAAGGCTCTTTTTTAAAAAATCAGACATAAAAATAAAATTATCACAATCAAAATAGAGTTTGCTGATCCAATAAGAAATCATAATGAAAAACTGAAAAATAAATTTAAAAAAAAAATAATTTTGCACTTAGTTTTATTTAGATTATATAATTTTAATTTGTGGTTACAATTTTAGTGACTAAAAAATTACAATTTGTGACCTTATGAAATGAAATGTAAAGTTAGGTGGCTATTAGTGTAATTTGCCCCATTCACACTCAATCTTCATCTATCAATAAAACAAATAATGTCTTGATGAAAGTGTGTTTCATGACATTTTGAAACTTTGGAGGTATTTTCTTATTTGAGATAAGCAAGCATTGTGTCATCTTTCAAATTGTTTGCATTGAAAAAATCATGTCAGCCATCATTTTCTCTGGTTTCTCCAACCTCTACCACCATAGAAAGAAAAGAAAAAGAAAAAAAAAGTAAATAATGATGAACATATTAAGAGAAATTAGGAATCTGACCCTATCAGTATCAAGCAATAGTAGAGAAGTTGTTTTATAAGAAGAGTCCAAGAAAATAAAAACCCCACATGATGACAAATCAAAGGCCTGGCTTACTGATGTGGGCACAACATTGTTTACTCCTTTTAGGGAGAGGCAAGCCAAGAGCCATGAAATGAACCCATTCCTTATTCAAACTTTGGACACAAAAAACAAATTCTTCTTACCAATCCTACATTGGATCTTCAACTAGTTCCTTGAGAGCTACTTCTCAACTTTCTTTACAACAAAATAGGAGCAAGAAGAAAAACCAATATTATTCATTTTTTTCTGCTTTCCTTTACTTGAACTTTGCACATTGATCTTTAAAGAGGGAAATTTCTCTAAATTTGTAGTTGTAACTTTAAATTTGGAAGGTCAATTTTGTCTATACAGTGTTTATTCATCCTCCCCAAAGATAATAATTTTCATTTTATTGTTGAGTAACAATAAAGTATTGATTGGAGGAGTAAACGATCCCAATCCCCGTAAAAATAAGAACCCAAGTTTGATTCCTAAAAAGCACAAAGGAGTGCGAATATTGTTTATGGGAATTCTCATTTCATAATACTATTTTATATTGCCAATATCATCATAATGGTATGAGTTTTGACAAGGAGAAGTTTGTTTGTTTGTTTGTTTGTTTGTTCAGACATTGTATGATTTGCTGAAGTAGAAAAGTAGATCAAACATGGGAGCAATGGAAATTTTAGGTGTAATAGGACAAATATTGCTTTAGCAAGGATGGTTAACTTTTGATTGGCTGCTCGTATATTTCAATCCCTTTCCAAGTATTTTCCTTTCTTTTTTCTGTCTCAATAGTATTTTTGAGTTAACTTATACGCATTAAAATTATATTTGTTTTTCACATGATTTTACAAGTTACGCTCAAAAAATATATCAGAATATATTTTATTATAAAATATTAAGATTATTTTTCTTATTTGTGAATATTAAATTTATAAATGTAATAATTTAAGAAGTTAAACTGATTTTGAATTGCGTATAAGCTAACAATACAACCAAAATTCTGCTTTTGGACCGACTGGGTATGTCGTTTAAGGCAGCGTGAGTGCAGTGTAATTTTCTGTGATTTGAATAAATTTTCAAATCTAAGAAAAATTTCAGATTGAGAATTTTTTTTTTTATCCAAATCAAATTACAAGAAAGTGATTTAGTATAATTATGTAAAATGTTGATGGAAAATTCATCAATGACAATTTAAAAAAATTAAAAAAATAAATTAAGTTTTATATCATGAAAATTATTAAAGTTATTAAATTATGAACTCCATAGTCTATACCATAAACAGGAATATTCTTATTTGATGGCAGAGAACTCATACACACCATGTGCATGGAGCCTCCAAATCAGTTTAGTATCTCTATAATTGCACTTGAAACATTCTTGAACATACTCTTTTAGTACTGTATAGTAAGTCCAGCATTGGGAAAAAAAAAATTATAATACTCTCATCTGCAATTTTTTTAAAATAAAAAATGTCACTGTAGACCTAGGAAAATATATATTTTGTGCATTTTGATTTGATACATGCAAACCCTAAATTTGTTTTGTTCCCTTTCCTTTCCATGTGATGCAAATTTGCATTTGGCTATGGCCATAGGGCTTGAATTATTGTATGACATATCAGCATCAATAGTGGGCCTTGTTATGTATCTCCAATTAATGGTTTAGTTCTTCCATTTAATACCATTTGGTCATCTTCTTGATGATTATAATTGTTGAAATTTGCTAATTCATTTCCTTTTTATAAACACTTACCTACATTTCTTAATGCCATTAATAATTTTCATTTTCCCTCGTTAGCATTCTTTAGGTTTGTGCAGCAAAATTAACTGTTTTAACAGTGTTTAGTTGTTTGGATAGTGAGTAGCTGTTTGAATAGCTTTTTATAAAAAAAACTAAAAGCTAAACATTATAAGGATTGACTTATTATAAAAATGTTAATCGAACCTCTAAAAGCTAGTTCAAACGCTATGTTATCGAATATTGTAAAAAATAACATCTAATCGAAACGCTAAAAACTATTTGTAAAATTATAGCCGAACATAGCTTTATTGTTTCTTTATATCTTTAATTTGAAAAATTAGTTATTGAAAAATATAGAATATGAGACTAAAAATTCAACAATTGATTAAGTAATTTTGGCATCCTAGGATTTTAGCCTTTCTGGGTATTAGAATATTTGTCAAATTGCTTAAATGTTAATGTCCATTTGATATTAACAAACTTTGTTACGACAATGACAAAATATGTACAAATTTGAAGGGTGGAAAGGGACTCTTTTGATGCACAAAGAACCTTTGTGAGCCAATGGAATTGCCAATTTAAATGTCCAAGTCATATAAAAGATGGATTGGAAAAATCCACTTGTTTGCTAATGGTCCACTTATCTCCTACGTTCCTCCCAAAAATGGACTCCTTCTCCTTTTATGCTCAATCTTAATCTTCCACTTTCCTCTCACAAACCATATCTATACATCACATTACGGGTATTGAATGAGCTTTAGAACGAAATTTTTCCATTCAAATAAAATTTGAGGTATAAATTGGTTCTATTGAGACAAAAAAAATTCATTATTGTTAATAATATTATCAATAAGACAAAAATTGACATTATTATAATATTATGAGTTGATGTTGCATTTTTCTTGGTCATAAATATTCCTTGTGCGATCAAATAATTTTCAACAAGGCTTTATTCTTTTGTGATAAATGAGAAGAAAGGCTTTATTATTTATTATTGTTATAAGTCTGTGTGCGAACCTCTGTTTTTACTTTTCCTATGTATAAATGTTTTTCTAAAGGTAGAAAGGTTAAAAATGATAATAGAAACCAAACCAAAATGGAGAGGACAGATCAACCGAAAACCCAACAAACAACTACCTCTGACGACACCAAACATTATGTCAATATCAATCTAACTTTTTCTTTTCCTTTTCCTTTTCCTAATGCCAATTTGAATCACAAATACTTTCTTCTTTCCATTTCTTTTCACAGAAAAGAGTAAGTTTTATCATGAATCCAATACGGTTTGGATTAAATTCGATTTAAAATAAAATAAAAATTTAATTTGCACAGTAAAACATAATTTAATTATAAAAATATTTATAATCTGATAATATATTAAGTTCGAATTTCATCCCAATACTCCAAAGAAATAATCGAACCAAATTCAAATAGATTTGAATCAAATTTTATCCTATTCATTCAAATTGGAGCAAAGAAAATATCCACTCATAAGATAAAATGAGCATATCAAAGAACAATTACATTGGCATCGTGAAGACAATTTTGTTATTTTTTTTCTGGATTCAACAATCTAGTATTCAAAGTCTTCAAATTTATTGCTGTTGATGTAGGAAGTCTTGGTCTACTCTCATAATTCATGTGAAGCATACAAGTGATGTTTGAGAAGAAAATAAACTAGTAATAAACATTTGATGCAATTGTCTGTTTCTTGCTCCAACTTGACATGAAGTTTTCAACTTCCAATCTCACTGCATTACACTTGTAAGTTTGCTGCAAACTTTTCATCTTGACAAGTGACCACAACTACAACAACCATGCATCCATTAGATGCGTGCCATCTGAATTTCAATATCCAAATTAAGGTGCCTAAAGGGTTAAATAAATTTTTCAGTATAATTGTTATAATCCACATAGTTGAAGGTATATTTGATTTTTAGGCTGTTGAATATGTGAAAAGTAAGTATTTAGAGTTGAACTAAACAAATTTTTCTGAAAAGTCACCAATTAGAACTATTATTTCCTTATAATTTATCAACTGCATAATTTCAATTAATTCCCTTGGAGTTGAACTAAATTAAAAAATTACATTACATTTGATTATGGCTTACTAAACATAGTCTAAATAGATTTTGTAGCTATCAGCAAACACTATCATTTCAATCCATGCAGGAATATTAAGCCCAGTACAAGGACTCACAGGCCCGCTTGAGCCCCTGGCTACCCTGGGAAAGCCCTCTAAGGTTGTAGGTTTTTGGGGGGTGGTGGTTCTGCAGATTATGAGTTTAATCTAGCTCACTCTTCTGCTAATAAAATTTATCAAGGAAGAAGGAAAAAGAACAAGTTGAATCGCAGGGAAAGCTGGAACATGACAACCGACAGAAGTAACTGAAATATTATACATCAGAAAGCTGCATTCTCTGTATTTTCATTAACAAATTATAAGGAGCAAGAAACACAAAGCCTACTTAGCTAAATTAAGTACAAGTCCAAGTAATTCTACATAGAAGCTCCCAATATATGTAATAAGGTTTCTAAAATATCTCTTGAAAGCCAATAACAAAAGTAGGTCAGAGAAATGCAATGTAATCGGTGAAATTTCAAAATTCAAGGTACAAGGTTACCTTTCTATGCATTTTGAATGGCAATTTTAATCTCCAATCTCTCCTTTTACGACTTAGGGGTCTACCTTTACTTTCAGGGTCCCTGTTTTCCTTCACGTCTGCCAACTTCCATATGCAGTTCTCGGCTTCTGTTTCTATGGACTCAAGAAAGAAGATTCCGTCCTTTTCTGGGCCATTATTTTCTTCATAGCATACTCTCATGGGCATGTCTCTGAATCGAGATAAATCATCTGGTACCTTCAGTATCCTCTCTGCCCCAGGGGATGATACCTTCATTATCTCAAGAAATGATAGTTAGAACCTAGTTTGTGCAAAGTAGAGAAGAAGGTTCAACCATTAATTACCTCAAGAGCCAAATCATCAGGTATTTCTCCCTGTGCTCCAACTTCCTCCAATTTTTTCTTGTATTCTTGACAGTAGCTTTCAAGCTCCTCCATGCTAGGACATCCATATCTGATGAAAGTGACTATCAAGACCAAAATATCTATAAATGTGGAGCCAGACTATCCCATTACCGATACAACAAAAAGTCTCGCTTCACTTTTGTCTTCAAAAAGTCCATCTTTCTAAAGCAACAGATGAACATAGACTATTTAAACCAATGGCTAACATTCTCAATGGAAAAAGGAATCAAGTAGTGTTAACTCTGATAGGAATACACAACTTCAATCATAAACGTTTTTGACTGGAAAAAAATTGTTCTATTGGAATCAATAATACGTGAGATCTTAAGTAGCCATCGATGTTGCAGAAAGAAAAACTGAAGAAAGGATATTTTGTGTGTTGTAATATACAAAAGAAGAAACTTACTCATTTGACAACTTATCCAGTCTCACATAAACATATCCACTAGGAGTAGTCTTGAAAGCATAGAGCTCCATGTCATCATCAAATTGCAACAAGACCTCACGGGCAATAGAGAGAGCCCGTTCACCCCATGGAACGCCTTGCAACACAACTCCACCACCATCCCCACCATCACCAGCCTACATTAACGAGTATTGACAATAAAGAAAATTGCATAGCTGAATTTTAAGCCCAGGAAAGATATTCGAGTCAAAACACCAAACCTTGGACTCAACCTCCTCCTCCTCTTCCCATCCATCAGTTCCACCACTTGCTTCTTCCTCTTCAGAAGTTCCATCTGCAATTGTCACGACATAATTGAGCATATAAAGGCATAAAAAATTCTGCATCCATTAAGAAAAAAAGGTTAAAAGTAATAGCAGCTTTAGCTGGTTAAGAATCCCCTTCTGGATTCATAATAAATATAAACAAAAGATATAACATGGCAAGAATTCAAATCCGGACACCAAGTTTTACGTTCACTTTGTCAGAAGGAAGAGAGCACAAAAGTACAATCTCCTCGTGATATTTAAACTTAGAATAAACACGGAAACTTCTGTTCATAAAATGAGAACTGATTGAAATTATCCAATACTCATAAAATTCCAACTGGCAAAAAATAATTTTTACATCTTTCCTTAGATCTTTTTTTTTTTTCCTTTTTGGTTCTCCTCTCACTTTATGCAAGGGCCATGCTCCATAGGACCAACAGATGGCCCGTTGTCTCTCCCCAAAACAAGATACACTCCAAACAACAGTGAAAAATAAAAATCACTTCAAACACAAGAAAAAAGAAACAAAGACTGAAAAACTTTTATCAAACACTTGCACTGCGAAACAAGCAACAGTACACAATGAAGAAACAAATAAGGAATTACAAAGAAGTGGGTTTTCTTTGCTGTTGGTATTCTCTTGAGAATTACTCTGGGTAGAGCTGGTGTTCAAGAACCGAGGAGTTAAAGACGAATAATGATATGCAGCAGAGACGGGTAGTTCAAGAGAGAAACCAAGCAAATGGTGACATGGATGCTGCAACTGAAGGGTTTTGATGGCCATTTTGCTTTCTGTTGGTGAGTGTGTCAAGAAAGAGAAAAGTCTTTTTTTAGGGCAAGAAGCAGAAGAGTAAAGCGACCGGCCAGAAGCATGTAGATGCAGCAGGCGGTGAATCACATTTCCTCTGCTCATTTTTCCTCAGGGAATTGAATTTGAGAACGGAACGCAAATAAAACGCATGATGCAGTAGGAAACGGCGTGACGTAAAGTAGCCCATCATTAGCCGGTCGTAGGTGGAATTAGACATTAACGACGGCGCGTATGGGTTTTGTGAACAGATAGAAAAGCTCGACAAAGTGAAACGACTACTCCGTTGTTTGGAGTTAAAAAAAAAAAAAAAGAAAAGAAAAATTAATAAAAAGCTCTTATAATAACTTTTTATTATTAGCGAGTTTCAATTTAGTGAGTCGTAACATAGTGTCATATAACGAAACATTAGAAATATAATTAATTATACTACATTACTTTTCATTTCATTTCATTACATTACGATTCAATCGTAACAGTCATTTTATCATTGTTATTTATATTTGAATAAATTCAGAAATTATGATGAATAACTAAGTATTATTATTCTTCTTTAAAATTCAATAAATATTATTATTGTTCTTTAAAATCTAATATAAACAGTGAGCGCTGCAGACCAGAAAGCTTACAACAGCTTTAACTACAAAATTTGACGCCCAAGTTTGGGTTTCCGAACGCCAAAGAAAAGCACAAGAATACAGCACATCTCACTTTCAGTCTCGCTTTCTGATTGTTCTCAAACAATTTACAAGCGGAGGATAGTTCGAAGTGTATCACACAGATTTTGAATCGTGCGTTGTTCTTGCGTTGCTTGCAATTCTTGGAGAGGCATATCTTCGTAGCACCTGTGACAATGCAAAAGCAAATGAGTAAGCCAGCAACAATTTCTACGTCGGGACGATCAATAAAATAATGTGTAAAGGTATCACAATTCAAACAATATTTGCAGACATTCACAATCGGATCAAGGTCATTTCAAAATGAATTAGGCACAGCAAACATATAATTAAACAAATGAGCAAGTATATTACATTTTGTGATAGGCCAAAGCCCGTGCTAGATTCAGCAGTGTAGAACTTGTGCTTAATCTTTCGTACACGCTTGGAGGAAGGGGCATCTGCAACTCATTAAATTAACAATGAACCAATCAGAAGTTATTATTTGGACAAGAATGTGCACATAAACACACATGAGAGAGAGATCATAACCTCATTTTGTACCCTTCGACCCTTCTTAGAGAGTCCATCACCGGTAAAAAGGTCTTGCAGTAGAGTTTCGTTGTTATCCCACTGCACACCTCCAAGCACATTGTCTGACAAGAGAGCAATTGGGGATATATCGGTTGCCTTCAAGAATGGTATAGGCACTGTATTACCAGCTGCATATATGGACCAAAGCTGCATAACAATTTCTTCCAAATAAGCTGGGCTTCAAATTGCAGCCACAATTGCCCATAAACAAAGCCAAACAAAAAGACTGTAGGGAACATTATGACAAGCCATTACCCAGTCCTCTTTCCAAAGAAAACATGAGAGAACGAGAAAGCAAAGAGGGAAAACTTCAAAACAATTACCTATTTCTGACTCAAAATAAGTCGTCCGAAATTTCTAATTAAATCTCACAGAGGAAAAATCTAATTTTTAATTGTTTATATTCGGTATTTCAAACTAACAAATCAGTTCACACCAAAATGATCATGACTTGAAGTTATGCTCCTGATCTAGAAATGAAAAATTTTACCATTTCTATCACATTTATCTTTTTCACTAATAGAGGTAGCAGCAGGAGATAGTTTTAAGCCACCACACTGCAATTTTACCTCAGTGTTAAAGTACTTAATATTATAATTTTGACTTGCATAAATATCTGCAAACATGTTCATCTTTAGCCATGACACTTTCCTTACAGGGAGGAAATAAGAAAGGCAAATATTGCCCACCCCACCTCATTGCTATTCCTTGATCATGAATGCTTTGAGGACAACTTGAAGTAAATTGGAGATTTTTCCATCTATTATTTGGTGAAAAAAAAACAGTTACAGAGAAAAAAAAAAACCTTGTCTTGCAATGCAAAAGCTTTTCTGCTGACAGTTTCATTCATAAAAGTCGGTGTGTCCATAGTCCTAGATATGCTACCCTTCCTGAGATAATGCACAGGAGAGCTGGACTGTGATGGGGTTGCCCTTATAGTCTGTAATACAGGATGTGTTTCTGCAAACATAATGTCCTTTGCAGCATCAGCTCTTGGATTATCCGCCCTAATAGAAATAACCAAATATCAGTTTTGAATAGAGACATATGAAGGGGGAACCCTTTTATTCAGGAATATTGTCTACTTGAATGAAAAATAGATTATTAGCAGAAATCACTGATATGATCCTATGTTGAAAATAATCCACCAAAAAACAAACTTAAATTTCCATTTTTCTTTTCTTGAACCAGGCACGCACACGCATTCATATATACAGAGGAAAGTTATATATGAAAATAGACATCAAAGTAAATGGTCACTGAAATACCAGGAGTCAGCTGATTTGCCCCCTGTGCCACTAGTGTATGGCGTTTCAACATGTCCTAGATCCTGTGACAAGTCTCTAGCATCCTGAAATGCAGTCTGAGTAGCTGTATTGTCCATCTCCTCTCCGCCATGAATCACTACAGTTCCAAAGTCTACTGTATACAAAAATCATAAAGAATGAGCAATTAAGAATATAGCAAAACATTACTCCAAATGCTTATGTGTTTCAAAAGAATTACAAAGTTCAAGAAGAGTTATAATAATAATAGCCTGGCTATGGCAAAAAATAAGTAAACCTCATTGTTCCTAGATATCGCATAAATCATCATTCCCCAACAAGCAAATCATATTCTTTTATCCATGCCTTGAATTGACTAATCCTGTATAAAAGAGATATTAACTCTAAGTAATCTACCTGATTTACATGTTATGTTTCCTTTAGGATGCCAAAATAAAAAAGGAAAAAAAAAGAAAAGAAAATACCCTCACTGTTCAGGAGAAGATGCCATGAACATAGATCTAACCAGTGGTGGATCTAGAAATATTTTTTGTGGGGTCAATATATAATTTTTTGAAAAAAGAGAAGTCAAAGACATAAATAAAATAAACTTTATGAATTAATTTAGACAAATATATGTATATATTTAAAAATTCCAAACAAAAGAGGGGTCATCTGCCACTGGATCTAACCAATGTGGTTCCACCAAAAAAATAAAAATAAAAGGCAAAAAAACAAATTCTCTCCTTTTTTTCTTTTTGTCAGTTCCTTTCCTAGGTGAAGTGGGACTGAACAGTGGCCTCACTGCTCTGGGCTGAGCCCACAGTATGGCACTGGTTCAGAACCAGTCTTTGCCTGGTCTACATGAACATTTCACCAGCTCTATCTGGAATATGTTATATATACTACCTTGGTACTTTACTAAACTCGGGAAAACTTTTTCAGGTTTGATAGCAGAACAATATTTACTCCCAGAACAGAGATACCAATAATCACGTTAATTATAGGCATTCAACTGATGCATTAAACCAAGTATATAAGATGCCAAGGACTACAACATCTGCCATGATATGGTAATTATGGAAACACCTACAAATCTGTGTGGCAAAATAAAATAGAAGTTGATAGTGAGCCCTAGACACCAAACGATTAGTTTGGTCCATAAGGAAGAGAAATTGCTACATGTCCATCACATTTATTCATCAGTAAGCTTGAAATGCAACCCTGTTTCACAATAGCATGAAACCCACGCTGGCCTGGAAGTTAAAATTTCAGCAGAAACTACAATTTTTAGATGGAATGGAGTTAAAAAATTATAGAGGTTAGAGCAAAATGAAAAGAGAAAGGAATTCTGATTTCATTTTTTATGCCAGTATAAACTTCAGAAATTTCAGCTCGCTCTACAAGATCAATAACTTTGGTCAAGGCCAAGCTGTGGGAAGGCAGATCCATAGCAACAGATTGTGTGTGAAGCCTAATATATATGTAGTGTGTGTAACTATTAACTTCAACCGTTTTATGGCTCACAAGCAATTATCTTGATGACCTTTCTTAGCTTGCTAGTTTAAATGAAGTCGAGAGCAGCAATTCTTTGCAATTAAAGCTTTAAACACAGAAGTAGAGGCACACAATGAAAAAAGCCTTCATACAGGATAAAAAAAAAATGTGATATTCCTTAGCAACTTTTGTAGTAGCTCACGAAAACATAGTTCACAGCCCTCTCCCCATCTCCCAAAATATACTAGTAGTTTCATCACACTTTTAAGTTATTAACTTTTCTTCTACTAAAGAGCTTCCTACAGAATATAAGAAATATGATTCAAGCAGAAAGGTATACCTTCTCCTGCCAGTTCCACACCATCCGTAGAGGTGGGTATTTCATCTGCCATCTGAGGACGTTTAGATGGAACAGTATCGCCATAATCCTCATTCAGTTTTGGACCTTCTGGTGACTATTTCAAATATTAATAGAGTGATGTATGATTTCACATAAAAAGTTAAACAGAAAGTAACCAGAAATTGCAGAATGGAAGAAATTCTGCAATTGACTCACTTCTGATGCAACTGGAACAAGATTTTGTGCTTGCAGAGCCATTGAAGCCCTAATTTGCCGGGCCTTTTCAACTTTTGGCAACATTGCTGAGGCTCCATATTTGCATTTTTCAATGAACTTGTGCTGAGTTCCAAATACAGGAAAATAATCCAAGTTAGCCATAATATAATATAAAATTACTTTTTATTTGAACAAATAGAGGAGCAATTTCCAACCAAATTCACAGTATTAGATTGAACAAGGTACATTGAACAATTTAACAAGTATAAATAACATAAGCTAGCAGTAGCCGGTTACAACCCTCTCAAATATTAGTTACTGTAAAGTATATGATGAGACCAAGATTTCACCAAAATACATAAGTTTTTTATCTTTATATTTATCATTCTATGTCCACACCTTCAGCATCTCAGATGCAGTTGGACGTAAACGAGGCTCCTTGGTAAGGCACTTTGCAACAAAATCATGAAACACAAGAGACCTGCCATAGAAAACAGCCCACACTTGATCACCACAATGCATGCTGTTATAAGTCACAGCAAAGGAATAGCATAGCCGGCAAGAAATTGCCATCAGAGGATTGTGGATGCAAAGAACAATAAAACGAACCATTTTTCTTTGTCCTCCAGCATTGGAGCTGGCTCAATGGATATCATGAATAAAACCTACCAAAACAATAAGTCAGACAAACTTAGAAATGCTTCTAGAATTGACCAAAAAAAAAAAGTCACAAATCAGAAAAGCTCAAACACACATAGGAATCATATATAAATTAGATATTTACGAGAAAAACTATAATTGGCCAAGAAAGTGCTCAGATTCATAATAAATTCACACAAAACACATAGATTTACATGTCATGTTACTTAGAGCATGAATAAAATCAAAAAAAGTTTTTCACAGTTTATCAAGTTCCTTCAGTTAAAACATGAACTGTGACTCATCAATTGCAGACCCAAATAGAACGAATGTATATGCAGTATATTCCAGGTCGGAGCAAGTGAAACATGAGTACTTCATATTTGGAACATTTATAAGTTGATTTCAGTAAGTGGCAAATACAAACAACAATTCTGGCCAAAACTAGATGTGATATTTACCCCCACGAGAAGTTAACCTTCCAAAAAATTCAGATCAAGAATATAATACCCTATCCATTCTCCTTTTGTACACATTACACGAGACAAATATAGCTCCAAATATAAGAACAGAGACACATGAATAGAACTCAAAATAATTAAAAATATATTCCGTAGGAGATTTTTTTTTTTATTTTTTATTATTTTTATTTTTTGCTTATGAGCAGACATCCTTTTAAACAAGGGTCCGAAATAATTCCCCATGACCCTCATTTTCAAGGAGCTAGGAAAATCAAATTTATACCCACTTAATCCCACCGAGCCAGAATACGATATATAAAAATCTCACTCTCACGCCCCACCCAAAGAAAAATGCAATCACTGATTTTGACAATTTGGTTAAATATCTAAACATCAGAACTAGAAACCTACCATAAATGTAGCATCTTCAAAACAAAAAATTCTAAACCCAAATAAGCCCAATCAGTATTTAAACATATCAATGGAAGAATTCAAAACATAGACAGTGTAGTAAATCAACAGCAGGCAATAAAAGGGAAAAAAGGAAGGAAAACATTAGTTTTTCGCCTCTGTTTTAGACTCAGGAGTGGAAACCTGATGTAATACACTTTGTAGCAATGACAAACTCCTGATTTCATCTTTCTTTTTTTTTTTTTTCTATCTTCAATAGTAATGCTCTAGTAAAGGAATGTCAACAAGTAATGGACAACTTAGACATAGACTAAATAAGAATGCAGAAATAGAAAAAATAAATAAATAAAAAAGAACGAATTTACATTGTTTGGCAATGTTTCTAGATCCAAGAGAGCCACATGTGCATCTTTCTTTTCTTTTCTTTTTTTAATTATGAAGGAAAAGTTCACGGGGGCAATTTATATAAATAATGAAGTTTTCCCTTCACAAGTAGGAGTAGGACAAACTCACAATTGCAAAAATACCCCCACAATTAGAACCACCTCTAACACCCATACTCCCCTTAACTAGAGCTTTTATTTTGCAGCATCTTCTGTAAATATGTACCACAGCCTCGACAAGAAGATTCAAAGAGGCATATACCCGTACACAATAGGAGTACATACCACTAAAATTCTTCAGAATAAAACCATGACCAACATCCACAAATGCAAAATGATTAAAGTTAAAGTTCATAAAATGAAAGTGTGCATCATACTTTCCTTACAGTACTAGGATCTAGCATCAATAAACTAAACCGGCCTACGAACCATTCTTTCTAACACAATAGATAATTTGTAGTGTCCTTTTGTGACAACTAATGACAATCCGCCTAATCGATATTGGTGCACTTCGAGTTGATGGCTCGACATTGACTGTGTCATTTTGATTATTTCCTAACTTCACTAAGTGTGACTTAACCTTTCTATTTTTCTTTAATCGAGCCAATAAAATGCACGATACTAAGTACCAAAAACCTGATTACCAGGAAACAAAAGGTGAAAAAAAAAATAGCAAAGTAAAAGCACAAACAAGTAAGAGTCTAAAGACATGAACATTGTGCACTAACCCTCATTGGATGTACCGTTGATCTTGGAGGAAGTCCCTGAAGAAATTTAATAAAAAATATAAGTAAAAAATTCTAATGAATGGTCATTAATTGATTCTCATATACAAGCATATTGATAATTAGAATATCAGTCCACCCCTAACAAACCCTCCAACCCCAAGGTAAACAGAAGAAGCGAGAGAGAGAGATAGAGAGAGGGAGAGAGAGAGAGAGAAAGCTGTTTCAGCCTTGGTTAAGTGTAATTGATGTTGATTACTGGTCTGAATCCCATCTACATAGAAGCCTCGTGGTCTTTTATTCTGTTATAGGGGGTCAAGTTTAACTCTAGCTAGTTTGAGATTAAGGCTTAGTTGTTGTTGTTGTGAAGTGGGTTCATTAAAACACAATTATCATCATCTTGTGCCACTTTCAACTGATGTTGATTATTGCAAAGTGTTGACTGAGGCCGCTGAACCTTTTTTTTTTGTTGTTGTCATATACAGTTATAGGAGTGAATCAAGAGACTTGTGCAACAAACCGAATTTAGTGCTGAAACTAGCCAAGGCACTCACGAGCTACTCGAGGCTCTGCTCCGTAAAAGCTTAATGAGCTGATTCATTAGCTAAATGACTCAAGCTTCAGCTAGGTAAACCTCAGCTTATTTAAGCTCATGAGTCAGGTTGTTTTAGGCTCATGAAATAGAACACTGACAATTTTAGTAAAAATTCAATTTTAGATTAAGATTCATGTGTTTTCATTTACAATTTGACAAAAAGTTACTCATGTAATAATATTATCAACAATATATTAGAAAATAATATTTGATTTTAACTTTGTAACATATAGCTATGCTGCCAAAAGCTTTTAATTTTTGTGCTTTATATCATATAAATTATTTAAAAAATTAAAATTTTTAAAAACTACGTAATGATTTTATTCATAACCCTATTTTATGAAAAACGATCAAAAACAACTTCAGCCTGATATGGCTAGTGTGGGGTTGTGACCTTTCATGAAAAAGGTGTTGCTCAGTTCAGCTTGGCTTATTTAATAAGTGATCCAAGCATGAGCCTTGATTTAGATCTCGTTCAATAAACAATTCAAGCATTACTTACCCTTGATTTAGAGTTCATTTACAAGCCAACAGGGGAGAGCAAATTTCGGTTCTAATACCGACACTGTTCTGTTCAAGTTAGTTAAAGATAAGAATTCGCTTTTTCAGTTTCAGTAGACAGAAATAACCGAATTTTTAAAAAAATTTATTCAGTTCAAACCGGAAAACCAAACTGAACCCTAATTCTATTTTGGTCAGTTTGATTTTCCAGCTAAATCAGCTCCTTCAGAAAGCTAGTAATTTAAAGTTCAGTTAGTGATAGTTTTGTTTGGTTAGTGACAGTTTAGTTTGGTTGAACCGAATGCTCATCCTACAAGCCAAGCTTGACATAACCGAAGTTCAGCTCATTTGCCTAAAAAGTTTTTCTACCCAGAAAAAAATTGGCATATTTTGTCATTTACCATCAAAAAGAGAGGAGCAAACTCATTAATAGAGTTGACAATTATTGGAGATCATCAAATTTTTACAAATACAGTTTTGATAGACTCATGCCCTGAATGAATATACCTCGGCCATTTCAATTGCAGAAACACCAAGAGCCCATACATCCACCTGGAAGGCAAACATTAAATGATAAAAGTTGGCAGTAACAGTTATTAAATAACATTGATGAACTTCTAGAATACTGATGGCTGTAAGAATTTACAACAATGATATAATGCAATGCAACACAATTTAAAATCAGAAAAAATTACTGAACCAATGAAAATTTATGTTGAAAGGGTTCAATGTATCAGTCAATTTATCAGTCCCAACTACAGATAGGCATGGGCTGCACCTCTCTATAATTTCAGTTTTGAGGTCCTAAGATATGCCAAAATTTTCTCTCGTTTATTATGGAAGTAAAAAGTATTAAGTCAGCTAAGTACGCATTTATAGACATATTATTTATGCCCAAACTCTTGCTTTTGGGCTGTCTCACCCATTCCCACCCCAGCCACAACAGGACATTGGCCCTGCTTGAGGTGAGTAGGTCTTGATTTAGGACCTAAACACAGGCAGGTGTAAGAATATTGATGTTCCATTTGAGTTGAGCCAGGCAGGTGATATAACCAATAGTTATCTGCAGTGAAATCTACAGGGTATCAACAAACTTCAACCTTGCTTAGACATGTTAACTCAATTACGTATCTCTTTTGCTCCTAGACATGTAAACACTTCAGAGAACTAATTTTTGATAGACAATTTTTATTTGAATGCCTTTCTAGTCCATAAATTCCAATGCAACATTATTTCTCAGATGCTATGATGCATATTTTCTTACACACTCTAAATCCTTTCCTTGTTAGTGTGGCATCTTCAGAAATTATGCACAAATGGAAAACTTCCATGGCAACAAGGCACCACCATGTTCTTAAGCATATTGTAGGAGAACACACTGATTAATCAGAATTATATATGTGAAAGAGAGAAGATGAAGTTTTGAAACAAGCAATTGGCTTAATAAATTTATATATACGGTTTAAAGTATATATAATACACAGAAATAAGTTCAAAAAAGGAAAACAATCTCCTAATATCTCTTAATAATCTCCTAGTATCCTTCTAATATATGCACAATCTATCCCAATAATTACAAGATTCTAACACTCCCCCTCAAGCTGGAGCGTACATGTCATATGCTCCTAGCTTGTTACAAATGTATTCAATACGAGAATCTTTAAGAGATTTTATAAGGATATCTGCTAACTGATCGTTTGAACTAACAAAAAAGGTAGAAATACATCCGATTCAATCTTCTATTTGATGAAGTGACAATCTATCTCCATATGTTTTGTCCTTTCGTGAAACATTGGATTAGAGGCAATGTGAAGTGTTGCTTGATTATCACAGATTAACTTCATCTTTTTAATTTCTCCATATTTCAATTCTTGAAAAAGTTGTTTTAGCCAAATAAGTTCACACGTAGCTAGTTTTATGGCTCGATATTCTGCTTCTGCACTTGATCTAGCTACAACAGTTTGCCTTTTACTCTTCCAAGATATCAAATTTACTCCAATCAGAACACGATATCCTGAAGTAGACTGCCGATCAGAGGGAGAACTTGCCCAGTCTGCATCAGAATATCCAAAAATTTGTGAGTGACCCCTATCTTCATACAACAAGCCTTGGCCAGGAGTTCCCTTAATATATCTCAGAATACGAATCACTGCATCCCAATGGCTATCACATGGAGATTGAAGAAATTGGCCAACCACGCTTATTGCAAAAGATATGTCAGGTCGTGTGATTTTAAGATAGTTTAGCTTACCAACCAATCTGCGATATCTACCAGGATCTTCTAATAACTCCCCCTGTCCAGAAATAAGTCTAACATTTGGATCCATGGGAGTATCTACATGTTTACAATTTAGCATGTCAGTTTCTTCTAGCATATCCAGCGCATATTTCCTTTGGAAGATGCATGTACCTGTCTTAGATTGAGTTACTTCGATCCCCAAGAAATACTTAAGATTTCCTAAATCTTTAATCTGAAAGTGGCTAAACAAATGTTGTTTGAGCTGAGAAATCCCTTGATGATCATTACCTGTTATCACTATATCATCAACATAGACCACTAGGTAGATACACTTGCTATGATCTCTATCTCCATGTCTATAAAATACTGAATGATCAGCTTCACTCCGGTTCATCCCAAATTGTTTCACAACAACACTGAATCTTCCAAACCATACTCTAGGAGATTGCTTTAAACCATACAGAGATCGACGTAAATGAGACACTAAGCCAAACTCCTCTTGAGCAACAAAACCAGGTGGTTGCTCCATATAAACTTCCTTGGCCAACTCCCCATGTAAAAAGGCATTATTGATGTCAAGTTGATAAAGGGACCAGTGATTTATAGCTGCTAGAGATATGAGAAGACGAACAGATGCAATATTAGCCACAAGAGAGAAGGTGTCGCTATAATCAAAGCCATAGATCTGAGTCTATCCCTTAGCAACAAGACGAGCTTTAAGACGATCAATTTTGCCATCTGGACAAACCTTGACAGTATAAACCCAACGACAACCAACAGTACTTTTGCCAGTAGGTAATGGAACAAGATCCCAAGTTCCATTGGAATGAAGTGCAGTCATCTCTTCCACCATAGCCCGACTCCACCCTGTGTGATAATGCTTCACTCACAATCTTAGGTATAGGGACATTAGACAAGGAGAAAATAAAAGCATAATATGAAGGAGATAAACGATGATAGCTCAAAAAATTATAAATGGGGTGTGCATTCCGTGTGGAACGAATACCTTTACGGAGGGCAATGGGAAGTGGAGCTTCCTCTACTAGTGGCATGACCGGTGTAGGAGGTGATATTGGTATAGGAGATGCGTCACCGAGTAATATACCTGCATCATGAAGAGAATTAGTAGGAGGGTCAATCTACGAAGGTTGACGTGAATAGACTTGGCGAGGGCGAGTAGTGGTTGGACCAAGAAGAGGAAGAGTAGGGACAAGAAGAGTTGCAGAAGTAGGACCCTCGTTAACCGTGCACTGTGAAAAATACGGAAAAGTCTCAAAAAAATGTCATATCAACAGTGACAAAGTATTTATGAGCGACCGGATCATAACATTTGTATCCTTTTTGGAGACGAGAATACCCTAAGAAGATACACTTGACTGATTTTGGTTAAAGTTTGTCTTTTCCTGGAGTATGATCATAAACAAAACAAGTACAACAAAAAACTCGAAGAGGAAGACTATGAGAATTCTGATTTGGAAAAACAATAGAGTGAGGACTCTGATTATTCAGAACAGAAGAAGGCATGCGATTAATGAGGAAACAGGCAGTAAGAGTGGCATCCCCCCAAAACGTAATGGCACATTATTACTAATAAATAAGATACGGGCTAT
>CANUEP010230171.1:0-95720 GCA_947857235.1 Jatropha podagrica
TTTCTACAAGATATAATCTGAAGGAATCAACAGTATTAAGTCCCTTGTAGTATACTTAGTAAGCATTTATAAGACTTAAGGGCTTATTAAGTACATTACGGGCGACATGCCATGTCTTACAGTAAGGTAAGGTGTGACAATAGTAGTAAGCTTTGGATTTTAAAATTATATTATTTAGTCCCTTGACTAAAATCCCATTACATTAATAAATTTATTGGTAAAATTCTTCTCTTTTCCTATTAGTAAATAAAATAATATAAATAATAATTAATATAGAAGTCAAGTTATATAAATGTGATGGTATAAAAATGCCTTTCACTTGAAAGAATAAAACTAACAATTTGAGTTGAGAGTGAAAAATCAAATATGAATATAGAATATGAAATTCAAATTCAAAATTTGAAAAATAAAAGATAAAAAATTATATATATAAAATTGAAAGGGTATAAGTGAATTTGGTAAAAGGTAAAAAACTCATTATGTGATGATGTGTATGCTAAAAGCCTAGTACTAATCAATTAGCTAGCTAGTTTGTCACCCTTACATGTCGATATGAGATTCTTAACACTTCCCCCTCAAGTGTAACCGAGACTAAACTTCCAGTTGATAAGAGCTCAAATTGAAACGCAGTGGCAACACTAGAAATAATTGAAATTGGGACAGACCTGCTTTGATACCATATTACAAAATTAAAAGAGTAAGGTGAGTTGTATAAAAAATAGGAACTTACTATGTGAAAACGTGTGATATGTGTTTACTTAGATTTTGATCAACCAATGCTAGTACCAACCAATTAATTAACCAGTTTGCCACTCTTATATGCTATTTTATAGATTAGCTATTTAGTCGATGTGAGATTCATAACAAACTGCATGGTAATTATTTTAGGGGTGTTCTTGATTTTTCGCAGTTATTTAATGAAAAAATTAGCAATTAAATCTTATAATATAACGGAATTATACCGTAGAAAAAAAAAATCAAAATTCTTACTAATAACCAAAACATAGGGATATATAGTGATTATCTCATACATATCTTTTAGTATCCAGGAAGGAATTTGAATTCAAATCTACTGTTAGATCATATATATTTACCACTGTACTATATCAAAGTATACTAGTGAGTATCTCATACTTGGTGCCTAATACAATTTCGTGGAATCAATCAAATTTTGATTCAATTCAAATAAATAAAAGCAAATAAATTGATTTAATTTGATTTAATTGAATATTGTATATAATTTTGATCTAATTCGATGTGTGATTTCTTTTATAAAAGGGTTCTTGCTACTGTTTTTAGATTACATGGCCCGATATAAGTTTATAATATATTCCATGTATGTAATTTATCTCATAAAAAATATACACATATATAATTTTTACTTCTAAAGAAAGAAATTATTGAATTTAAAAATTCAAATTCAAATATCAATATATAATAATAGTTTTATATAATAATGTATCTTCATGAGAAACCAATAAAGCATAAAGACAAAAACATTTGAAATTTAATTAATAAAAGTTTATATGTATTAAAGTATAATTTAATAGTAAATTGTGTGAATTTATATATATATATATATATATAAAAGAAAATATAATACGATTTCTCTGATCTGTAAAATATAACTAGTCCATCCGTATCTTTTAGAAAATAGATTAAAGAATTTTTATAGTTTATTTCCGTTAGACTATAACGTTCTTCTATTCAATTTTTACATTTTTTTCTCATTAAATATTTTATAAAATAATGAAATCTCTTTTATTTTCAAAAATATATGGGCAGAAAAATTGTAATTTTCAAATTATATAGTCCATATTATAATTTTTTTGTAATATTTTAATATCTATACTTTGACCTCTGTGTTTTCTTGTTGGCTTAACAGAATAGATACAAAAATTAATCAGAATTACCAATAATATAATGGAAGCAAAATATAGGAAAAATTTGTATTTTTTTTAAAAAATAAATGGATTAATTGTATTTCATAAACGACATGAATCATATTGCATTTTTTCTAATTGCTTAATCCATGCGTAAAAATCTTGAACAATTTATTTGGAACAAAGAGAGTAATAAATTACACGATAGAGAGTTGTCTTTTTTGAATTCACTAAATTGATGAAAATTCTTTAAATAAAAGAGCTCAAACTCGAGATTTTCTACTCACATTAATGAAAAGACCAACTAAACTTTATTAATTAGCAAAAACTAATAATAATTTTTTCTCTTAAAAATTTAATATAAATCCTTTCAAGCATTTTACTCAAAATCAATTAAAATAATAATTGATGACATGGAAATTGGCCAATTAAAATAACTTGTAGATTTATAATTGGCCAATAATATGTTCCATATGTAAAATAGGGTCACTTTAGTTGGTTTCAAATTTTTGTAAGATAGTAGGTAGGGAAAAAATAAAAATGCATATTTTTCTTTTTCAGAAATAAAAATAAAAATTGCAAATTTAGTGTTATGAGATGTATGCTCAATTAATAATTTATTGGCTTAAATACCAAATTAACCAGCTTTCTTTCCTATAGTGACATTTTTACCCTTTGCTTTTTTTTTTTTCTTTTCATTTAGTTCATACTTTTTTTTTCTTTCTTTCTTTCTTTTTTTCTCCTTCTATATTTCTACTTCTTGAGTTTACACCAAAAACTATTTTTACAAATGATTTCTTCAAAATAAAATTCAACGACTTACTAAATTTTAATTAAAATATTTTGGCTATAATATATTAAAAATTTTATTTTTCTTTTATTTCTTTAGATGGATTCATTATTCACAAATATGATTTTTTAAAAGTATTATAATAAATTAGATATATTTCAAATAACAAATAAATTATGTTTAAAAGTTCCACAATAATAAATATAATAATAAATATTAGTTGGTTTGTTTTCAAAATTAAATTTATTTCTATATTTCAAGTATATAAATATATACTATTTATATAAAAGTACATAAAATACATGTATTAATTTTTTTTTGTCTTCATAAATTGATATAATTTTTTTTTGTTCTTAACTAAATACATATACGTCAAATGAAATACATGTACTAAAATTAAATAAAATATTATTTTTTAAAATTAATAATAATTTAAAAAAATTATAAATCAAACATTCTATTTATTATTAATCAAATATTTTTTTTTGAAAAAAATTATGTATATCCGCCGCAACATCGCAGACAAAAATAGCTTATAAGTACTATAATAATTCCATCAGTTTAGCCTGTTTTCTTAAAAAGCTAAAAAAATAGAAATAGAAAATTTCGTGAGAAAAAATTAGATAAGATGAAATGTTTAAATACTTATAGTAACTGATTTTTAAAAATGACTATAAATAGCAAGTTTTGCATTACAATAAAGGAGTAACTGACAAATGCTTAATTAATAATGACAAAATAGAGCAGATAAGGGGAGGCAAAATCTTATTGGACGCCGACGTTTTAAGATATTCCAAAAAAATATAAAAATATAATTAAAATAAAAATTGGATTTCACATCAATGGGTGACAGATTGGAAATTAAAAATGGACCATCTAAGTTGCTTTCCTGCGTTTCCTATGGCTTTGGGAATGACAAATGATAATTTGCCACCTGGATTCCTAACATTGCTAAATGTTCATTAATCATTGATCTGACGGTCAATATAGTCGGGCTTCATTAATCGTCTAATTCAAAAAATTAGGTAATATCAAATTCAAGTGGGTAATAATGAAACATTCGAACGTTGAATTCCAAATCTTAATTTTAGCCACAAAAATCTCGTTAATTTTTTCAATATGACATTTGGATATGATAAGGCTTCGAAAAATTAATGCTCTAATGTAAATTATACTATTGAAAATTTTTTATTTCGAATTTATCATAAATATTATTATTAATTCACTGAATTAGTATCTATTTCTTTTTGAAATTTTGTAAAATTTATTTATAAATTTATATTTTTGTATTTGAAATTTAAAAAGAAATATAATTTTTAATTTTTTGAATTTAATTATATGAAATTAAATATAACTATATAAAATTCTAAAAGAAAATAGATGAAATTTCTAAACAAATTTTATAAAATCAAGCAAGCCGACTTTTATGACAAAAATACTCTTCTACTTTTAGGAAACCCAACTTTTAATTTTTACTTATTTAACATATTTATTTTATTAAAATTATTTAAAAGTTATTTTTTATCAATGTGTTTTTTTATTTTAATATGTTTTTAATATTTCTTTACTATTGAGGAGAGATTCAAGTTAAATATACATTTATCACTAAATTAAATGCAATAATTTCATTTATTTTCTTATAATGCAGTAATTTTATTAAATATTGTTTTTATTTTATACGTTTATTTTAATAAAAAGATAAAAAATTATATAGCATAACATAAATATAATTGATATTTATTATTTATTTTTATAAAATTACAATTTTAAGAAATAAATTATTATGTGAAATTCAATTGAATTACATATTTTAAATTAATCATACTAAACATCAAATTCATTCATAAATGAATCCAACTAAAGTAAGTGCACTTGACACCATTTTTTTTTAGAAATATCTCTTCTTTTCACATATATTTCACAATATTTTTCCCTGTTAGTTTGACCTTTTATAAATAAAAAAGAATAAATAAATTTGTTATTAATACGGTAATAATTCAAAAATTAAAATTAATCATGCAATAATCGAATCAAAATTAGAGAGGCAAATGAATTGGTTGAACCCATTCAAATAATTTTTTAACATTAGATCTTTTTCGGTTTAAATTCATAAATATAATTATCATAATAATTCATTTTATAACTAAAATTTCTTCCATTATTAGTGCAGTTTATATGAAACTATTTACCGAAATAATGCGGTTTTTATTAAGAAATTCTAAGAAAATTCAAGGAATATGAAAATTTATGAAACACAGTGAATCAATATAATAAAAAAGCACTTTGTTCTGATCATGCAATGTATACATGTTTTTATGCATAAGAAAATTAAAATATTGCAAATGCATCCGCTTATGTTTTAAACAGATTCAGTGTATTTAGATTGAATATGCTTAGAATACAAGAAGTGGTTTCAGAAAATTTCCATCAACAAGATATGCATAAGAGTCAATCGCAGTGCTCTGTGTTGCTCACACGGATTAAGCTATTGGAGGAAGTGACAATTGCCTAACGGGAGATTAGTGGAAATGAGGGAGCAATGCAATTGGACACAGTCAAAATAAGAAATTTCGAAACCACAAAGGATAATGATAAAAAAAAGAAAAGGGTTCTATTATTAAGCATTGTGTTAGGCTTTGGGAATGACATATAATGATTTGCCATTTGAATTCTCAAAATCGCTTATAAAAAATGTGATTAATCATTTGATCCAACGGTCAATGTTATCAAGCTTGATTAATCATTGTGTATTACTACTAATTCAATGACACTCACTTACGTTTCCCTAGTAAAAATCGATCCAACGGTCAATATTATGAATTTTGCGGTTTCATCTCATTTTTCATTCAGGTCAAAAGTTCCAAAGTGCACTCAGCAAATATCATTATGGAAGCTGGCATAATTATGTATACCCTAAAATGGTTTTCTATTTCTAACTTAATAAGGTTTAGGCTGTGGTATAATATCTTTTTAAACAGCTTTTTGATAGTTTTTAACATTTAGGTTCGATAATATAAAGTTTGAATTATTTTTTAGAGGGTAAGATAATATTTTATAAAAAAATTAACTAATTTAATATTAAATTTTTGATATTTCATGAAAAATGATTCAAACAGCTAACACTTAAACGCAATTAAAATAATTAACAATTACAAAAATAGTTCATTTTACCATATATACTCTGAACCTATATTGTAGTAAGAGTAATTCTTTATAAGCCGTCTTTCCTTTTCTTCCAAACTCTATAATCTCTCTTTTCTTTTTCCACGGATGGACACTAGTGAGTTCTCATCGATAGTCACTCATTTTTTTTTTTGTTTATTTTTTCAAATAATTTTTATATTTCTATCTTGTGATATGTATCTGAGTTACTGTTGTTCAAATATTGAGATTTATTTTTATTCATATTTTGAAATTTTGTTCTTAAATCTAATTCTAAGAGTTTATCATTATTATTGTGAGTTTATCCCAAGTATTTTGTTATTTGGATATTTATGCAAAAAGAAGTGCATATCTATTATCTATTAAAATGAAGAAATTTGAAAAGGATCGATCACTTGTAGAAAGGCCATAGATTTAAATGTCTATGAATAACTGTCGAATGGAGCAAGCAATCGCCTATAATATAAGTATTATATTCTGTCAACTTGATTAAATATTTTAAATTAAAATTTTATTTTTTTATTTTTTTATAAGTGATTTATTATTATATTTTTTATAAAAAAAATATAGAAACATATTGATTTGTATTAAATGTTTATATACAGTTTCCTTTTTAATAAAATTTTTAGTTTAAAGATGGTAAGAGCCATTTTTTTTTTCTTTTTCGTATAAATATTAAAACCAGCGATATGTTGCGCAATACGCACGCTATTTGTTTTTTTAAGGTTTTCTTTTTGTCTTTTGTGTGATAAAATTTTATTATTTTTAAAATTCTAAAAACTTTAAATATAACTAAAAATTCTATATTTCATTAAATACTTCTTTAAATCTTTTTGTCTTTTGTGTAATAAAATTTATAAATTAACTTAAAATATTTTATTAAATACTAAAACTCTTTTTTCTTCAAACTAAAAAGATTTTTTTTTCTAATATTAGTAATTTTCTATCTTAACTTTTGGGCTCTCTTTTTCGTTTTACTCAAACCAGTGGACTGTTGTTTGAGTTGGGAGCAACATCCAGTCATTCATGTCCGTACAAAAAGTAAGAAGCAACATAACAGTAGCCTACAAAAACCAGAACAACAAGTGCTTGCTCAAATTACTTTTTTACTTTCCTCGACAAATTTTACTTTTAGACAGTAAAAATGTTCAAAGTTGAGTTTTAAATAGGTTAAATGATAAAAGAAATTCACAACTTTGACTGCTTTTACAATTTAATGGAAATTTTTAATTTTAATAATTGTGGCAATGAAATTGTTTTTTTTTTTATTAAAATTATAACTTCGGTTGTATGTCTATTGGAAGTTATTGACGTTGAAATTAAGTGGAATTAATATTCTAATTTTTTTAATTGTTTTAATTTTAAAATTATTTTATTTTTAATATTTTATTTTAAAAATAATTATTTTAGATTACAATAATTTATTTTTTAATTTCAAAATTTTCAAAATCAAGTTAAATGAAAAATATATAATGTATCTGTGTATTATACTGTTATTTTAGTATTTGAAATGAAATTCTTATTTTTATATAGTATATTAATTTTTTTAATTAAATAAATTGTTAAAAAATTAATTTTAAATAGTAAATTTTACGTCATAAATTGATAGCCTGTAATTTGCAACATCATTCAATAAAATCTAAAATTTATATGATTATTTTATAGTTAATTATGTATTAAGTATGTGTATGCAAATACTATGAAATAACTCATATGACACTTTAAAAATTAAAAAAATGTTAAAACTACAAAAACATACAAAGTGTATGATTTTTTTTATCGTTTAGTTTCTTTTTTTATATGTCCTAGTGATGTGATGTTTATGTATTAAAATATGGATCACACAAAAAACATGAGTTATCTCAATGAGGAACCTCCTCTCAAACTGGATTGGTCTTGTGAGGAGAACGATCAACTTCAACTTAGTACTTAAAAGATTCGAACGAATGTTGAGGATGCAGTAGACGAATATGGAAGTGGAGGTGGAGAAAATTTGCCCTTTTTGAGACACTCTTATGCATGGAGAGGGGGGGGTGCAAATAGTAAACAATATGACCTAGATAAGTTGGACGAAGAAATATATAGCGAAGAAGATGATGTAAGGGAGGATGAAGGGTGCCCTAATATTACGGTTTCCAAATAGGAGAGATGGAGGTTAAAGCGCCCTAAGAAATTAGCTTTGATAGTTAATATCCTTAGTAGATTGGTGGGGGTATAATTATCTCGTTAAACGGTTGAAAGAGCTTTGGAGTCCCTTTTCACCTATTATAGCCCTGGACAATACGTTTTTCCTAATTAAGTTTCATTCAATGGATGACATGGAGCATGCATTATTTGAAAGACCTTGGATGATTGTTGATCATTATTTAACAGTTCGAAAGTGGCATATGGACTTTGATCCTTTTCTGGCTACTATCGAAAAGGTTATTCTCTGGGTTTGTTTTCCTTGCCTTCCGATTGAGTACTATGATTCAGAGTTTTTGTTGAAGGTGGGTAGCACAATAAAACAACCTATTAGGGTCGTTACCAATACTAGTTTGGTGAGTCGTGGTCAATATGCTAGAATTTGTGTTGAAGTTGACTTGTCTAAACCTTTAATTTCCAAGTTCAATTGCAAAGAAGAATTAGGGGATTGCGTATGAAGGCATTCATCTTGTTTGCATTTCTTGTGGTAAATATGGACATCAATCGAGGCATATCTGGCGGGGAAACAAGGAGATGAGGGAGAGGAAGAGGTCCTATAAGCAAAGGAATCTAATCGCAATCACATAGACCTTATTTTGAAAAATCAGTTCATTAATCCTGTTGTGATCGAGGATTTTGGAGAATGGATGTTAGTAAAAAAAAGTAGACATAGACAAAACAAAGTCAGCACTAGGACCATAGTACGGATAAGAGGGGAGATTCTTAGGAATCAGGAGAGGAGACAACCTCATCTAGGGAATGAATGTCGCTGGTTCTAGATTTAGTGCATTAGCTAACTTGATGGAAGATGGTGATGGTCCTCAAGAAAGGCTCATTTTTAACAATCAGTTTGCTAATAAGTCTTTAAGTGTGGTTACTTTTTTGAGGTCAAGTCCACTTTCTGGACCTCGCATGATTGGGCCTATCAATGTTGGACCATGAGGGGAGAACGAACGAGGTACGATCAAAAGTAACAAGGAGAATAGGGCTATTTGTGCCAATAAGGGCCCTATGGTTGGTGGTATTAGAGATTCTCTGAGCCCTTCTTTGAGTAACGGTTTGATGGTGAAGCTGTCTGAATCTAGGAAGGCAGCAGCAAAGATGGAGCACTTGGTGGTAATTCGGGGGGTGGATAATTTGGAAGGAACCACAATGGTGGTAACTAAGGAAGAAGCGAATAAGTCTTTAGCTAACTTATTGGATCCTAACTCCATGCATTTAATTATTTCAGGTCATCGAAGTATGCCATATCCATCGATCCCTAATATTGTGAAAAATAATACTCCTTTATCCACACAGGCAGTGGAAGATAGCATGGAAGTTGTTGGGCCTTCCCTGCAAAGAAAATGCCAAGAAGTTAGCACTGAGTTCCTCCAACTTGTGGAGCATGCCATTCAATGCCCATCGCCGGAGCTGGGTCATATGAATTGAGTTTTTATGGTGTATCCATCGGGTGTTTGGTTCCCTTTTATATATTTTTTTTCTCATGATATTTCTCTCTTAGAATTATTAAGGCACAACCTCCCTTAGCTTTCTTTGTGCTATTAAAGAGTATAAGAGGTTATACAATCCTGATATTGTTTGCTTGTTAGAATCCTGTATGAGTGGACCTCAGGCAAATAAAATCTATGAATTGACTGGGTTTCAAAATTGGGTGTGGGTTGAAGCGTGTGGGTTTAGTGGTGGGATATGAATTTTATGGTCTGCCACTAACTTCTCTCTTCAAGTTCTATTCACAAATCCTCAGCTTATTATGTGCCAAGTTATTGATTCTTATGGTAGGAGTTGGAACCTTGGTGCTGTTTATAGTATTCCAATCCTTTACTTACGCAGGGTGATATGGAGGGATCTTTCTATTTTGAGGTTTTGTGACTATAAGCAATAGTTTATTATTGGTGATTTTAATACCTTCATTGAATCTTTTGAATAGGAGGATTATGTGCATGGTCATCATGTGGGTGGTAATGATTTTGCTCAGTGGATTTTCAATAAAGGCTTGGTGGCCCTATGTTATCAGGGTACCCAATTTACTTGGAGCCGTGTGAATGCATATAGTAATCGAAATTTAGCTAGGTTAGATAGAGCATTGCGTACTCCTACATGAAAGTCCACGTTCCTAGAAACTTTTAGTTCGCATTTACCTCAAATCCAGTCAGATCATGTTCCTCTTTTAGTTTTCACATCGATAACTTCTAATCACAGGCCAACTGCTTTCAAAATTCAGGCGATATGGACTAATCACAATGGTTTTAACGATCTTGTTAAGCTACATTAGAATCCTAATGACCCTTGCGGGAATTTACAAAGGATTACTCCCACTTTTCAAGACTAGAATAAATGTACTTTTGGTAATATTTTTGTTCGAAAAAGAAGGCTATGGGCTCATTTAAAAGGAGTTCAAATTCAATTAGGAACCTCTCGTCGAATTAACCTTCTTAAGCTTGAACGAAAACTCCAACGTCGGCTTGAGGAGGTTTTAGAATAGGAGGAACTCTATTGATTCCATAGATCTACAGAGGATTGGTTAAGTATGGGTCAATGCAACACAAATTTCTATCACATGGTTGCTATTATTAAAAAGCGATCTCTAGTGATTAGTAAACTTAAGGATAATATGGAAGAATGGGTTATGAATAGTGCTCAATTGAAAACCATGGTTACTACTTTTTATCGAGATATTTATACTGTTGATGTTGCAGTGGTGGCTGATTCTTTTGCTTCTAGGGGTTTTTCGCTTACTAGTCAGAAGGAAAGGTTGGAGTTACTTTGACCTTCTCTAAAGTAGATGTCAAAAGTGCTCTATTTCAAATGGCACCTTATAAGGCCCCTGCTATTGATGGGTTTCAAGCGAGTTTTTTCCAAAGTGCATAGAATATTGTTGGTGATTCTGTTAGTTGTCATTAACATTTTGAATGGAGGTCTTATTTCTCAGGAGCTTAATTCAACTTTGCTTGTTCTTATTCGAAAGGTGAAATCTCCAGATAAACTTTCTTTATTTTGGCCTATTAGCCTTTGTAACATCCTTTACAAGCTGGTTACAACGATGTTGGTTAAGATATTAAAGGGTATCCTTACTTCTTTGAAAGGTTCAAAACAAAGCAATTTTATGCCTGGGCATCAGATTATAGATAATATTGTTATTTTTCAATAGGCTATCCGTTTCCATGAGAATTGTAAAAAATTCTACATAGTACATGGCTATCAAGATTGATCTTAAAAAGGTCTATGATAGGTTGAGTTGGGATTTTATTGCACGGGTTTTAAATAATACTAGATTCCCAGAAGTATGGTCCTTAATATTATGAAGTGCATTCGTTCTTCCTCGATGGCAGTCCTATGGAAAGGTAAGCAGCTTAATTCATTCTTTCCTTTGAAGGCTGTTCATTAGGGTGATCCCTTGTCCCCATACTTATTTGTTTTATCATAGAATGTCTT
This sequence comes from Jatropha podagrica, assembly GCA_947857235.1. NCBI lineage: Eukaryota > Viridiplantae > Streptophyta > Magnoliopsida > Malpighiales > Euphorbiaceae > Jatropha > Jatropha podagrica. The sequence goes on from CANUEP010230171.1 coordinate 11,455, forward strand.
GCTCACCTTATTCATAAAGCAATTAATGGTATGTTATGAAGACCCATTCCAATTTCTCGTAGGGGCCCTTTTGTTTCTCACTCGATGTTTGCAGATGATATGGTGTTGTTTGCTAAAGCCTCTCTTCCCCAGTTTCGGGTAATCTTGGACATTATGGAGAAATTTAGTCTTGTTTTTGGCCAAAAGATCAATTTCCAGAAGTTAATAATATTTTTTCCCAATAATGTTGATAATGCTTTGGCAGCCAACATTTCAAGGTAGGCAAGTATTCCTTCCTCTACTATTTTGGGAATGTACCTTGGGGTTCTTTTGATTCATAAGCGTGCCAACAAGTCTGTTTATGGTTTTATTCTTGAGAAGACACGATCTAAAATGGCAGGGTGGAAGGCAAAATCTCTCTCTATGGCAAGTAGGGTAATGTTGGTCCAGTCTACTCTAGCTACCCTTCCCTTCTATGTTATGCAGAGCTGGTGCTTCCCTGTTTCTATTTCCAAGGAGATTGAGGTGCCGTGACTTCATCTGGAAAGGTTAGAATAACAAAAAGAGAATACATTAGCTTGGATGGTCTATTCTCTAAAGGACTAAGGAGGGGGGTGGTTTCGATTTTTGAGATATCAGACATTGAATCAAGCCTTTTCGGGCTAGCTTAGTTGGAGAATGATGCATAATTCTAATGCTGTTTGGGCTCGATGTATTTTTAATAAATATATGCAGGGTCGGGTGTCATGGGATTGTGCACCCAAATTAGGATCATATCATATCTAGAAATCTGTTTGTGAGGGCATGAAGATGGTTAAACTGCAGGCAGTTATTGATGTTAGAAATGGATGTTCAACAAGATTTTGGACTAATAATTGGTTATATGTGGGAAAGTTGGCTGACTTTGCGTTAAATTCTAGCGAGGTTAATGAGATAAACAACTTTTTCTATGATTATTTGAATGGTAATGGCTCGTGGAGATGGGAGTTATTACAGCTGAAGCTCTCGAGTCACATTCTGGACTATTTAGGTGCTATCTTTTTTAGCAACAATGAGAGGGATTGGGATTGGGATGAGTTAGTCTAGAAAGGAATTTCATCAAGCCATTACTCTATTAAGTCGGCTTATCATCCAATTTCTAATGAGGACCCAACTTTGATTTAATGAATATAGAAACAAATATGGAAGGTGAAGGTATCTCAAAAGAGTAAGGATTTTCCTTTCGAAAGTAGCCCATGACAAGATCATGACGAATTGCAGACGTCAATAAAGGAGTTTCATCTCTTATAATACATGTAGTGTGTGTGGAATTACTACTGAAGAGGCACTTCAAGTTTTGTGAGATTGCTCTGCTATTGTTGGTGTTTAGGTTTCCCTTGGTGCGGGTCAGCTTGTAAGAAATTTCTTTAATATGACCTTGGTGGATTGGGATAGCATTAACCTCAATCAAGTGCATGCTTCTGTTTCTAATTGTGCTTGGGATATTATCTTCTCTACTACCATTTAGTGGCTATGGAAGATAAGAAATAAAAGGATATTTAACCCTCAGCAGCAGCACACTTCTCTTTCATGCTGGTTCATCCTTCAAGCAGCGAGAGAATATATTCAAGCTTTTAAGTTAATAGATGTGTCGAGCTCCCATCGAGTTCCATGTAGGATCTTAGTCAGCTAGTCTCACCTTCCTCCGAGTTAGTATATTTAATTATTATTTATAATAAATTTTAATTTAATTACTTATAATTATTTTCTATAAATAATTTATTTTATAAATAATAAATGTAAGTTTTTATTGTTTATATTAAGGAATTTTATCGTAATGTTTCTTTGTTTGAGGTGAGTTTTCTATTCACTATTAAAATTGAAATTTATAAAGAATATTTGTAATTCTTAATCCATGTATTTGCATATTCATTTCTAATTTATCTAATCTAATAAAAAAAAAATAAAGAAGTCAACAATGGTTTGAAATTCAGTTGAAAGAGATGCCTTAATGGGTTGTCCATGGCGGTTTAAGGATAGCCCTAATTTGATATGGGCGGCAAAAACGTCCAATTCATATAAAACGTCAACAAAAAGAGTATAAAAGACAAAATATAAGTCATTGGTAGTTTATCCTTATCATCTTTTAGTGGCTTTCATTTGGGATCTTGTTCTTGTTCTTGTTCTTCCCTTCCATAGTCTGGTCACAATCGCACATGCTCTATGGAGTTTCTTTCTTTCTTTCTTTTCTCTTCTTTTTTCTTTTTCTAATTTATAAAATCAAATTTTAAATTTTTGGTGTTTTATGCTTTCATCACTGTTCTTCTAACACAAATCCGGTGTAATTTTACCCATCAAGATATAATTCAGTGATAAGTAAACTATGATTTAATAATAAATTTAAAAATTTCTTTGACTAAATTGGAATTAATAATCCGTGCGTATGCACCGGACTGTGAGAATTCTAATTTATTTTTCAAAATTCTGAATTTTTCATCTTAAATAAAGATTGATTTTAATTTTATAATTTTATTCCGTATCTCGTTTTGGAATCACTAATTTCTTAATTAAAATCGATTTATACTGATTCAATTTTTGTCTCATTTTGAGACGTTCTAAAATTAGATATTTTCATCCTATTTCTTTTAATAAATTTCAAATCACTTCTATAAAATCACTTTCATTCTTTTTATTTTTACTTTTTTTATGTCGCAAATTACATGTGAAGATAATAACAACATAAAAAAAATAAATAATATATATTTTTAAATTTAAAAATAAATCAATTTATCTTTTTGAATATTGAAGGGATTTGAATTTAGATTTATTGTCGGATCATATATGCATTTACCACTATACTATGCTTTAATGTGTATATAAAATGAATTAACTAGTTAAACATATTTTTCAATATAGATATTTCTTTATTATTTTATTGTATATGTTAAGTAAATCGTTATGAATAAATTTTTTTTCTATGTAATAAAAAAATAGAAAGACTAATAAATACAAGAGAAAATATTAATTGTAATTAATTTGAATACTAAATTACTGATTTTGCTTTAGAGTTTGTTTGAAATAAATGAATTCTACAAAATTTTATAGAATTTATTTGAAAATATAAAATTTTATATTTAAATGAAAAAATATATATATTTAAATTTTATGAAATTGAGTATGTCTAACTCAAATTTAATTAAAATTGATAGAATTTATAAATAAATTTCATAAAATTGAATCATTAAATTATTTATTGATAAAAATATCCTCTACTATAAACTCAACTATTTTTATTTATTTTTATTTTTATCTTTTTTTTGGAAAATTCTTTGTAGTAATTTTTTTTCTTTTTAAATCAAGTAGTAACTAAATTTATATTTTTGCTCCTTTTGTTCCTTTTTTTTTTTTTTTGAAAATTTCAAACCAGTAATAATGTAATCTATTATTATGAAACTATAAAAAGTAAGTATCATCAATTTTTTTTAAATGCAATAAAAACACTAATAACATTCTTAATATTTTTTAGTTTGTAAATTAATTACTTAAATCAACAAGAATTTTTATATTAATAAAAAATAATTATTATGATAAATGTTACTGTTTATATAATTAATTAATTAGCGTAGAATATCAATGTATTATTTATATAAAATTTATTATTTATATTTTAATAAAAAAATGACCGGTCATTCTATTATATATAATAAATATAATTGACATTTGTTATTTACTTTTGTTAAATAATTATGTTAAGAGTATATTATAATAAATAAAGACAAATGAATTTTTTTTTGAAAATTTATTTCAGACATAATTTTATAGAATTTAATTAAATTATTTATTTTAAATTATGATATACCAAACATGAAAAACTCATTTATAAATGAATTTTACTTAAAATTTATTTACATAAATAAATTCTATTCCTAATTCATTTGTTCCAAATTAGTGTAAATCTATTAAAAGTTTAGTCACATCCCAATTTTTCTTATTTTGTGAGACAGTCTACTTCTAAAATTTTAAAAATTTTATTCAATTTTCCTAATTAAAATTTTTTTTTAAATATTTTTACTTCCATTTTCAAAAATGTTTCATCCATAAAAGAAAATGTGAAGGGTAGTGCTCCGCCATATAGAAGGATTTTTTTTTCTAAGAACCTATTTGAAGATTTTGATCAAAATCCATATGAAGAGTTTAATTTTCTTATTTTTCCTTTAAATTTAATTTTTCTTTTTTGAAAAAAAAAAGACAAATGAAAATCAAGACGAGTGAAAGAACAGTGACCCACCAAAAATTTACTATTACCAAAACAGAGACCCATTTTAGTGCCTCAATTTGGCCCAAATATCTCAGCCCATTTGCATTTGAGCCTCTTTTCATTTTAAATAAAATTTTGAACATCTTAAACATCTTAAGTGTAAATTTGTAAATGACTTTTTTTTGAAAAAAAATAAATAGTTATGCAATTTTTATGTGTCAACAAGAAGATGAAAATTGAGAATTTTATGTTAAAAATATTTTTAAAGGAAAATCAGTGTTATTGGATGATAATTTCTTTTTTTTTTTGGTAAAATAAGAAAAAACATTAAAAACTAGCTAACAACATCTCAAGGGTAAGCAGTACTCAGAATATCATAAACAAGCCAAACAAAAACATTTGTAGGAAGCACCTAAATGTTGCTCCTCACTTGACACGTGAAAAAAATTCTTAGATTTAATTCTTATTAAATATACTTGCAAAAAAGCTTATTAGGGCTCGGGTTGTCATTCCGACCCCATGGTGGCGGAGTATTATATCAGGTGTTTCCTTTCATATTCTCAACACATATGACATTCAACATGATATTCTTATTTCTAATAATTTTGTTTCATCCATTAGATTGCCATGATAAGGCACAATGGATAGAAATGCTGGGAAGTTCGAGATATTTTTATAGTTTAGCCAATATAAGTTAGAAAAGTTTGATACGAGTATTTTTAGAAAATATAAACCAATCTTGTTAAATTAAATAATTAATTGATTTGCAAAAACTAAAACAGGTTTGGCATCCCACAAAGTGAAAGCTGACTTTTTTAATCTTTCTAAATAAATACAGTAACTAATTGTCTTTTACTCGGCCCAATGTATAAACTCATTTTGTAATTTACTAAAAAGTTTTGTAGCACTTTTAATTTTTACTTTGATTTATTAAAACACTTTAATTTATAAAATTAAATTAATTAAATATTCCAACCTGTAAAAATTATTATATTAAATATTTAAAATTTTAAATTAGGTGAATTAAATACTTTTTAGATAATTGAAAATTGTGAAAATTATTGTTCCAAAAATTATACTAACCACACATCAAGTGAATATTTTATACATAAATACCGAAAACACAAAAAAATGTTATTATTAATATATAATATTAACAAAATTCATAACTTTATAGTATAATAAATTATTTGCAAAGTTGAAGGTGATTTAAGTTTTTTTTCTGTAAAATAAAAGAATATATTTATGCATTTGAATATAGTGGTAAGATTTCGAGGGTCAGCAACAAACAAACCTCTCCAGATAAAAATTAGAATCCTCTTATTTATTAATAATTGCAATATTTTAAAGATAAAACAGTAATAACAAAAACTGAAGAAAAGGAAATATATATTAAAATCATTAATTTTAATTTATTTTTGAATTAATAAAATTTTTAGACGATATTAAAAATAGTAAAATAAACGGCAATAGAAATTCAATTATAGACGTGTATAAATAATTCTTAATGATAATTTTATATAAATAGCTTTTTCTTATGATTTATTCAATTTTTCTTAATTTGATAGAGTAATAGAAATTAAAAGAAAAAAATATCAATATTAAAAAGAAATTATATAAGAATTATCGGAATAAAAAAAATTGATCTTACTAAACCTGGAAGAGCTCTCTCTATTTATAATCTAATAATAATAAACAATTAATAGCAATTCAATATATTATCATTAAAAGTAATAAATAAACTATATATTATAATTTTAAGATAAATAAATATTAAAACATTTAGATATTCATTATTAGTAAAATTATTAATAAATATTTTCATCATTAATCTTTTCTATCATTCTTTTAAATATAAAATTTTCATTCATAATAATAAATAATAACTATAATTAATTATAATATTCAATGTTAATATTATAATAATATTAATTTAAAAGATAAGTTATAATAGATATTAATATGATAACCAACATCAAAATAATAATAATTTTTAATTGAAAGATAGGTTATAATATTATAATTATTTATTTATTTAATACATATTAATATGATAATTGAATGACAATTAAGATGATTATAAATAATTATAAAGATTAAATATTTTAGGATCCCTAAATTATGACCAAATTAACACTTAAATTTTTTAACGTTTGAGTAATTATTTTAAATGATCTAACTAATGTTGCCGTTACACTGTTAGATCCTTCAATCCAAACTCTTATTTTTTTTCATTTGTATGAACTGAAAATTAAATATTATTCAAACGTAAAGGACCTAAGTGTAGGGAGTTAAATATTTTCGAATCAAAAAATTATGATTAAATTAACACTTAAATCTCTTACTTTTGAATAACATTCACTTTTAAACCATATAAATGGAAACAAAGACAAAAATTTAGATGAAAATGCCTTACAATGTAACAACAGCATTAGTTAGATCTTTCAAAATAATTACTCAAATGTTGAAAAATCTAAATGCTAATTTAATCATAATTTAAGGACAAAAAAATATTTAACCTTAATTATAATTATTTACTAATATGTATTAATTATGATAATTGAATAATAATTAATATAGATATTTGTATAACAATATAACCAATAATTAAATTCTATGTGATATTATTAAAATTTAAAAGTCTTATATAACATTATAATCTTATATGTCATCACCAAGAATATTATGTAACAAAAGTAAAAAAAAAAAACGTTCATTGTGTTAATAATGAACTAATTATGATGGTTGAATGATAATTAATATAAATATTTATATAACAATATAACTAATAATTAAATTCTATGTGACATTATTAAAATTTAAAAGTGCTATGTGACATTATAATCTCATGTATCATCAATAAGAATCTTATGTGTTAAGATTAAGGAAAGAACGTCATTTATAAAGTGTCACATGTCAATTTCTTTTATATATATATATATATATATATATATATATATATATATATATATAAGCATGTAACTTAATAAATCGCCACAAGCAATTTTAAACCGAATGATAATAATAATAATAATAAAAGAAATCTATACAAAAGGCATCTTTCTTTCCACTGATTCGAAAACCTGAAATGCAAATCTATAATTAAACAAAATTTTAATCCAAAATGGTGATGCAGGTCACTAGAACCAAGCATGTGTGACTTCCTCTATGGATAGGAGTTGGGCATCATCGCGACCGCTTGAAGACATGTAATGTAAATAACAGTTTGTTGCTTTGTTCCGTCTCATGTGGTTTTAAAGCTCTCTGACCAAACCTTGTAATATTTTATTTGCTGCTTCCATATGCATAAAACAGAAAAGAAGATCAGAAGAAAATCCAACAGGTAGGCGTTTATATGAGTAGGGTTGAGGGATTGGAGCTTATCCGCCAACTCCAACAGATTCGTTAACTTGAAACATTCAAGACCAAAACCAACCCAATGAAAGTTGAAACCACGGATATTGGGGTCATTGGTTCAGGTAGGCTGAATATTAAATAAAAACAGGCTAATTTTAAACTGAAAATAACCATTTTTATCCCAACTACAAGTGTTTCTTTTTTTGTTTTTTTGTTTTTAAATGAATTCACATAGAAGGGGAATTTATCGACATGATTCAATCAAAATTAATAATATTTGATTTAGCTAAAATCAAATTTTTTTTTTTTTTTTTTTTTGGTTACTGTTATCAGAATTGCCCATTAAATTGGTTTGGGTTTTCAATAATCAAAACCAACCCCAAATCAACATAGTCAGTTTTAAAATAATTTCCGATCCAAAACCAAACTGAATGCTTCAGAAACCATTAAAATCTGTTTGGTTTTTTTGGTTTGATCAAGTTGGCCAGGTTGTCAGTTATACCTCCAGGCAACTAGAACAATCTTGGTTATGCCATCAAATTATATTGTGTGAATAAGAGTGGACCATACCTTGTGCGAGACAGATGGAGAAATTTTATTCAGTGCTTGCTCAAAATGAGTAGCCTTGATTGTGCATGGGCTCTCATCTGAGCAGCTATTTCTTTTTGCCTCAACTAGAGCAACCATCGCAGCTTCATCCATCTGCTTGAAATAAAATATCAACAAACTCAGCCATAACAAGAGATAAATGCATATCAAAATAATATAACCTTGAAGTCTATCATAAATGTATATAAACTTAGAAAATCTAAAGAGCAAGATGCGTCGCACAAAATTTTTCATGGGATCAGTCCAGTGCTATTCCCACATATAAGAAAAGAAATTGGAAAGGAATAGACAAACCAGCTTCTTAAGATCAGCCCCGCTTAAATTTTCACAAGCTTCCATCTGCCCAATGGCGCTCAAATCCACACTGGGATCAATAGGTTTTCCCTTTGAAAGGGCTTTCAAAATCAATCCTTGATCATCTGAACTGGGTAGTGGGACATAAAGAAGTTTTCCGAACCTACCAGGTCGTAAGACAGCAGGGTCCATCACCTCAGGTCTGCAACCAGAAATATTCAGCTCCATTGATTGAGAGAGAGAGACAGAGACAGAGACAGAGAAATGGTGTACTTAGCTGTACCTGTTAGTGGCACCAATGATAAAAACACCTGGCCGCTGATCTGCACCATCTAACTCTATAAGTAACTGCAATTTCAAAGATAAATTTACTCCATTAATGCGGAAAAATAGTTGCCAACATTTTAGTGCAAGAATGAAAAGCAAGCTTTGTGTGTGCAACATTATTGTTGGGCATTAACCTGATTTAACAGCCGCTCAACAACCCAGCCCCCTTCTTTGCCGCGTTTTGTTGTCAAAGCATCCACCTATAGAAAACAGCAATATATCATATTGCAAAGCAAATTGGATTTAAGGTCCAAGATAACTTCTAGTTATAAAAGACAGCTAATAAACCAATCAGATGAACCCCAACCGGATTCATGGATCTCCTTTTCATTGCTTATCAATGAAATTCGTGAGTGCATAGAGAAATGGAAGATTCCTATCATAAACAAACATATTGTGGAATAGAATATATAACTCAACTAGAAAAATAAGTTTCATTTGGTTGGTTTAAAAATTTACATGAATTTCTATTATTAGAAAGCATAAATAAGTTCTATCGTTAATCTCCATCAACATCAGTTTGCATTTCCATAAAGTATCAATATCAATTCACATAGTTTTTCAGATGAAGGCAGCAGACTTCATTCTCCATATAAATAAGAGTAATACGTAACAATTATGAGGTTACAATTAATACATACATACGTTTAAAATCATGAAGAGGTCACTAGCATTATACATTCTACAATCAAATATCAGCTACCAGTTAACGTATAGTTCATGTTCACATCTACTTCAGAATAAAAAAGGATCCATTCTTCAGATTTTTTCTAGCATAAAACTAATTAGAGAAGTTCTTTTTAATGTATGAATAATGAAAGAAGCATTTGTTACTATTTTGCATTCCCATAATGTAAAAGTATCAATATCAATTAAAAAATTTGGCCAAATATATAAATTTACCCCAGAACATTTCAATTTTAATCTTGTAGCAACTTGAACTTTGTGAATGACCAATTATACACTTGAACTCGCAAATTTTGATAACATTGCACACCGTTTCACACAAATAACAATAGTTTTTTGGATTTTTTGCTTTTATATACAAACTATTGGTTTGATGTATAATTAGCATAATTTTTGAAACTATAATTTTCATATTTTCAACTATTTAATAAGTGTTTAATTGCTCTTAATTTGCAAATTAAAGTGTTTAACAAAATAATTCTGCAAATAAGTGTAAAGGCTTAAACTACAAAATTACCCTAAATTTTAGAGCTTGTTGCAAAATCACTCCCTTTTTACCTTTGTATTCCAGACACCCTAGTTTTGAAACTTAAATATATTAGCACCCTAAATTTGAAAATGAGAGATTTTGAATAAAATATTATCTTAGTGGGACTCATTGACTATCCTTGGTTAGCTTAACCCAAGAACTAAAACGCAGTGTTTTAGTAAAAACAAACCTAACTCCAAGTGACCTTATAAAAAATTGTTGTCTTCTCAACACAGCCACTACTCCAACATCTGTTGACTTCTCTGCTGCATAGGTTAGTCTAGAAAGTCAGTAAATAAGAATTGAGTTTCTTGCAAAATCTGGTACAAAAACCTCGAGAAACAAATCTTGACAAACACAATAGTAAATCTTTCTAGATTTTGTATTGAACAGATAGCATAGTGGCTACGTTAACAAATCTTGACAAACAATAGTACATCTAGTAAACTATGTTGGAATAGACACCTCATGTCCAATACCCACTATTGAGAAGGTGAAAGAGATGGAGAATGCTAACACAGTGCAGCTCCAGGTAGTGGCGGTAGGTTGTACTAGAATTGGCTGAAGTACCACGTGCTTTTTGGAGGAAGTGGGATTAGAATAAAAAAAAAAAGATGTTTTTGAGTTAAATTTAACCCAAGGTAGTCCAAATTGTATTATTTTATAGCAAATTTTGGGTTAAATTTTAATAATAGGGTGACAATATATCTTAGTTTGTAAATTGGGGTGCTATGGGGGGCAAAGGTCATTTTAGAGTGATATTGCAACAGACAGTAAGTTCAAGGTGTTTTTGTAGGTTAAGCTAAGTGTAATTTTATAAATTGAAGTGTTTAATGAATCAAAATAAAAGTTGAGAGTGTCATAAGGTTAAAATAACAAAGTTCAGGGGTGAACTTATATATTTAGCCTACATATTTTTCAGATGAATGCAGCAGGCATCATCCTCCATATAAGTCTGTAACACATGCACCTGTATGCATACACATAATTATGAGGTTGCAAGTAATATATACATATGTTTAAAATCATGAAGTGGTAACCAGCGGTATACATTCTACAATCACAATATCAGCTGCCAGGTAAGATAGTTCATGTTCATTGGTACTCTGGACTCAAAAAAAAATACATTCTTCAAATTCTTTTTAGCATAAAACTAATTAGAGAAGTCTTTTTAATGTCTGAATAATGAAAGAGGTATCAATTATTATTTTCACAGTTCTATCGGGTAAAAGGGCAGAACATATCACAAATCCCAATAAAAATTTTGAGCTTGGCTCGACTCATTTACACCCCTACAGCCCTACCAACATGGAGGTCAAAGGAGCAATTTTTAGCAAAATGCTACAACTACTAGGAAACAACCATGGTCATACAAAGACTACCATAAATAAGAAGTATATTAAGAGTTTTGCAAAGAAGAATACATCAACAGTGGGAAGGATTCTGAATGGAGTTCAACCGTAAACATGCATAAATGCATCCAACTTGATGTGCTTGGATTTTTGGCCTTAGTTGCAACAATTGTATCCCTATGCAAATATGCAGTTGAAGATAGGGGTGTAAACAAATTGAGTAGGCTCACAAGCTATTTGAGTTCGGCTCAAAAAAAATTCAAAAAAATTCGATTCGAATCAAGCTCGAACTTGAGCCTGCTCGATTAGCAAATGAACTGAGCTCGAGCCTAAAGATGTTCAGCTCAAAAGTTCTTCGAGGGTTATCGAGCTTTTATATATACATGTATATAATATTATTTTAGGCTTACTTGAGACTGGAGACTCAAGTCGAGCTTGAACTAAGCTCGAGCTTTCATCAACCCGAGATTGAGCCTAAAAATTTTAGGCTTATTGAGTTTCAAGCCGAGCTTAATTCTATTGAGCCGAGCTTCGAGCCTAGCAAATTCAAGCTCGGCTCTACTCGGCTCATTTACACCACCTACTTGAAGATGATGCATTTCAAATAAATGCCAATAATATGCATATGTGATAAAACAATTTAGGAAATTCATTATCTGCAAAGATAAGAAACATGTCCGAATTCGGAGTTAGAAAAAACTGTCCTCATCAACACCGCATTGATAAGTAACAAGCATAATTTTTTGGGAGCTTGACAAGAAGTAGGGGATGCAGAGTCAGGTATAATATACATAGTAAAAATTAGATCTCACAATAAAATAGAGCAATTCATTATTCATTAGCTGAGAATAGAGGATGTACAAAATAGATTAGAAATTCTAACATCCAATGAAAAATTTCTTGAACATCGCAGAGAAGTAAAATGCCAAATGATTCCGATTATCTATTTTCACAGGCAGGTTTCCACTACAACAAATTCAATACATATCAGGCAATAAATAGTAAATATAAAGAAGAGACATGAGCATGCACCTCATCAAAGAAAAGAACACATGGCGCACAGGTCCTTGCACGACCAAACAACGTCCGAACTGCCAGTTCACTTTCTCCAACATATTTATTCAGAAGTTCAGGACCCTAACCAGTCACAAAATTTATTACGAGAAAGGTTTAAAACTCTCAAACTAAGCACCATCACGTGTAAAACTAGAGGAAAAGAAGCAACAACCAGCACTATACTAAATAAGAAAGGGGAGAACAATAGGAAAAAAAAAAAGAACAAGCAGAAAATTAAGTATTTACCTTGATGTGAATGAAATTAGCTCCAGCCTCATTAGCAACAGCCTTGGCGATCAGTGTTTTACCACATCCTGGAGGGCCATAAAGCAAAATTCCTGTCTCCAAATTCACTCCAAATTTCTGAAATGAAAAAGAAATCTAGGATTAAAAACTCAATCACACAACCAGCCAATTCATTAATAATTGCAACACCTTCAAGTTAAAGTCCAATGGAAGAAAATAAAAACCATTCGGCATTGATCCACAAAAGGGAAAGCATCTAAGACTGTATTAACAGATGTATAGACACAAAAATCTCAGAACCAAGTGAAACTGAAGCATAACAAAAGAACAATTCATGGTCAAGAAAGTGTTTTCAAAGTGAAATGAAATAACTGAGAAGTGAAGAGTAGACAATTAATACCTGATAATCCTCAGGATATTTAACACGCCTGACTATGTGAAGGTCAAACTCATTCCTTATAGATTCAAGCCCGCCAACATCTTCCCACTTCACATTAGGAATGGTAGAGAATCCTTCTCTTCTTAAAGAGGGTTGAACCATCTTAGCTGCTTGCTGCAAGGTTTAAAAAAAATTGGGGGTGAAAGGAGGACACTTCTACCATTTTGTCAATCTCAAAATCTTTAGGATGGAAAAAAAATATATAAAATTGCGAAAGCATCAAGCAGCAGTTAGTAAAACATTACAACTGCACATATTAAGTGCATTAACTAAATATGTATATTAAATTTTTTTTCTTCCTTTTCCGGTTGGTCAAATTGCAGCATTGGATGTCAAATTTGGGAGCACTCAAGGAACAGCTAAAACACTTCAAAGTATCCTGTTTGACATGATGCGAGAATTGCAAATAGCTTCCAAAAATAAACATAGAATTTCAATTCCTAATTGATTGAGACAAATAAAGAAAAAGAAAATAGCAAAAGCCCCAACATCTAAATTGCTTCAGCATGACACAAGGAAAGGTTGTTTAACGCTTCACTTCCTACAATCAGCCAAAAAATATTGCCCTTGGAGAAGAAGGGAAAGAAAAATAGCAGTAATAACCAAAATTCTAGAGGCAAAAATTTTTTCACAGCGGATGGATGAAACCTTGGACCCAACACCGAAAGTACGAGAAATTTATGCAAGAGCTCTGCAATGGTAAATTCAAATCTGGGTTCTATCATCATCTCAGTGTTTAACAAAGATTGAGAGATGAAAAAAAAAAAAGTACAATTAAGTGTAAAAGCTAAAAAGGTATTGTAAAATCTCTCCAACTTTCCCCTAGCTTTTAACTTACTTATGATATGCAAGATTAAACTTCAAATTCAAAACAAACGCATCCATAGTGCATTACCTCAAAGTCAGCCATTGTAATGGCAAGCTTTTCAATCTCCTCAGGCAACCATGGTTTTTTCCACCATTCTTCAGGACATTCCTTGTCTGGATATTCTCTGGTTAACTCAGACTTTCTCTGGGCAAGGATTCTCCTCATGGCAAGATTACCCGCCTTGTCAACCAAAGCATGCAAGTCAGCTCCAACAAAACCTGGCGTAGACCTAGCTATTTGTAAAAGATCAAGAGAACCTTCAAGAGTACATCTTCTAGTTAGGACTGACAGAATTTCAACCCTAGCATTCTCATCTGGCACGCCTAACCTAATCTCACGATCAAATCTTCCCGGCCGCCTTAATGCAGGGTCAATGGCATCAGGCCTATTGGTAGCTCCAATTACAAGAACATAGCCAGCTTTTTTGTCAGAACTTTCTAAGTCTGAATTTGCATCAGCTGGTTGTAAAAGTCTATGAAATTCATCCATGCATGTCATTAATTGTGTCACAATCCTTCGCTCCATCTCCCTCTGTAGATTCTCTCTCTTTGAAGCAATTGCATCAATCTCATCAATGAAAACAATTGATGGAGCAGTCCTGTATGCCTTGGAGAACAGGTCTCGGATATTTTCCTCGGATGCACCTGAAATTTCAAGCAATTGAAAATGAAAGACAAAAATCATAGATAAAAACCAGAAAAGTTTTACAGAAGGATAAAAAAATGATAAAAATAAGAAAGAAAAACAATAACTTGATCTGCATTTGTCCTACATCTAATGCTACAATGCTGATGAAAAGCTAAATGGAAGATTAAAGAGAAATACTTGAAAAATCAATTTCTCCAACAACTCAATATTCTAAGAAATGGTACGATAATCTTTGCAAACTACCAGGAATCAACTTTTTTTCTGAATAATAATACAAAAAATTAAGTAAATTAATAAAAATTTAAACACATCATCAACCACAAATTATCAACAGTCATGGGACAAGATAAAATGCAACATAAAGACAGAAATGAAGTGGGTTGAACAATTGCCGGCTCCAAAAAAATTAATGAATCGGAGCTGTACCCGTGCCTATGCCAAAATTTAATGAATAGAAAGCTTGATTTTCTATAAATCATAAATCATAATCCAACTTAAAAAAACATTGAGCTCAACCTGTTATAAAACAGAAAAAAATAAAAAAAATAAAAGTAACAAATAAAATTACAACACAAATAACAATCAAGAGCGTAATATAATAAACAATTTCATACAGTAATAGAGGGAAAGCATTTTTCAAATGAATACCTGAAACCCCAGAAACTACATCTGTAGCTGAAATCTTGTAAAAGGGAACTCCAGTCTCATGGGCAATTGCATGAGCCAATTTGGTCTTACCACAGCCAGGTGGCCCATGGAGTAAAATCCCGCCTATTGGGTTGACTCCAAGCCGCTGTGGCACATGAGGATGATACAGAGGCAAAAATACCTCCATCTCCAATTCCTCCAACACTGACTGCATTCCTCCTAAATCCCTGAACCTAGGCCCATCCTTCCCCTTAACCTCTACACTATCAGTATCAAACAACTGTCCCTTGCCTTTCCACTCATTTCTCACATCAGCCCCCAATCTACCGGCTTCTTCTTCACCTTTGCGTGAATTTACAATGTCAACCTTAATTTTGGTTTTGCTATTACTAGCAACCTCCATTTCAATATTCTTCTCCTTCTCTTTTTCTTTTTCTTTCCCTTTTTCTTTCTCTTTTGATTCGGTGGCATAACTCTGGCGTAACATTGATTGCATCAAATCAAACTCCGGCTCCACTTTTTCTCCATAAATCCCATCCTCCGAAGTTGAAACAGCTGAAGAAGAAGAAGGCAGTGACTCTGAGTCTGGCTCCGATTCCGATGAGGAGGTTTTCGGCCAATTTCGGTCAATCCTTTTGGTATAATCATTTTCGATTTGCAGCAATCTCTTTTCGCTATCATCAGTTCGCTTCCTTCTTTTACGAGATTGACTAGGATTAATGGAAACTCCCTCCTCATCCTCCTCCTCCTCTTCCTCTTCTTCACATTGCCAGGAAGAGGAAGACCTTTTGCGTGATGATGATGGCGATGGTGATGAAGAATGTAGAATTTGGTTAACGAGTCTAATCAAGGTCTTCAGTTCCATACGCCGGTAGTTGGAGTGGTTTTGGAGGAGGTGGTGGACGATATCATCCGAGGTTGAGAATTTTTTCTTGCAAGAGTCTACATGATGCTTAAGCATCCTTTGGTTCCTGCCGCCTCCACCTCCACATTGTGACCTCCTCCTTCCTGCTCCCATCTGCCGCTACTGTTTTTTCTCTATCACACAGTTCCCCTCTTTCCTCTCTCAAGTAGGGATGGCAGCGGGGTACCCGATAAAAATCAACTACAGAAATCCGAATCAATATCAATTTAAGTATCCAAATCCATTTAGAATTATCTGCATATTATCCAAACCATTTAAATATCCGTTTAATCACAAATTAATTCAATTCATGAAATCCGAATCTGAAAATGCAACAAAAAAAATATATACAAAATTGCAGTAAAATTCAACCTGAAATAATAAAATAATTCAACTTGTAATAATGCAGTAAGATAAACAATCAACACAATCAAATTAAACTAGCTAAAGCCTACAGCCGAGTTTAGAGACAATAACAGAAAAAAACTATCATCAAGATAACACAAATTGTAAAATAATACATTTTCCTTAGATCTAAATAAGTCTAGTTTAATACTGAGAATAAATAAGTTTAAACATAAAAGCAAGAACAAGAGGGTCTCTTTGAACCTCAAAATACCTAATCACATTCCAAGATTTAGATTCTTGCAATCTGGGGAGAAATAAAGTGAAGATAAATTCAACAAATAGAGCTCCTCTTTCATGTAGGATATAATGTAATAACTTCATCTAAAAATAAACCATTTTAGATGGAAAATAACAAATAAAAAATGCACAAAATCCACAAATGAAAAAAATAAAACAATAAACATATGTTCCTTGGCTGCGCCCACAAATTAATTTAATAATATATTCAACAAATAAATCTTTAAAAGTAAAATCTAAAGTTTTTGAAATGTCTATTTGAAAATTTATTTTTTTAAAAAATATACTCAATTAAATTATACAAACATAAAGAAAAAATACTAATAAAAATAATATATTTTTTTATATCTCTCATAAATAAAATATTATGTATATTTTATTTAAAAATTTATTTAAAACAAAATATATTCAATCAAATCATATAAATATAAAAAAGAATAATAATAAAAAATATATTTTTTTCTTTTTTATTTATCTGTGAAATAAGATATTTTAAATTATAATTAAAATATAATCAAATATTTAAAAACTAAAATATGAAAGTTCTAAATGTTGCTTATTATGTATATTTATTAAAAATAAATGAAAAAAGATAAAACTTAAAATATTGAAATGTTTAATTATATATATATATATATATATATATATATATATATATATATGTATTTACTGATAAATTATTTTTAAAATATATCTAATGAACTAATAGAATATAATTTTGTAATTAGTTATGATTAATATATTTTAAATTTCATTAAAAATACTAAAAAAATTTCATTATTTTTCCGTTATTTCCACATTTATATATAGTATAAATAAAATTGTATAATTTATGAAATTTAGCTATTAGAGAAAGTACATAATAAATTAAATCAAACAAATAGGATTATTTATTTATTTAATTATTTTATATAAATATAAGCATTATAAATAGGTTAAAATAAATAAAATAATTTATAAAAGATGAACAACAAGTGAGAAGAGCGTTGGTTGAAAAAATTAATATAATCTAAAATCACTTAAAAGCGTCCTTTCAGAAAAAGAAAAATAAAATAAAAGCATCCTTATTAAAATTAATCGCACCGATCCATCCGAAGCACAAAAACCCGATTGCCCAAAGCCATTTATTAACGGATAATAAACAATACTAATATTTTCACCGACTTCGACTGGTTGTTTCCATATTTAAACTCTTCTTTCCCTCCCATTCTTCATTTCCCTTCAACCTTGTCAGTTTCAAGAATCAATCTTCAAGAAAGGTCACTTCACTGCAAATCAATGGCGTCTTCTTCTTGTTCCGGTTGGTGGCGTGCACCAATTTATTTTACTGTCTCAGTAATCTTAGCTTTCACAGCCATCTCCTCTTCTCTGCATTCTTCAGGAAGCGGAACAACTCCAATGCCAAACAGACCGATAAACCGCCAACTAATTCTCAACGCATCAATAGCTTTAAGAAAATCAGGTTTCAATTTAATGGCTACTCTGCTCTTAATTTCTCCTGAAGTCTTTCTTTCGTCTCCAAATTCAACAATTTTCGCCATTAAAGACTC
Organism: Jatropha podagrica; assembly: GCA_947857235.1. Classification (NCBI taxonomy): domain Eukaryota; kingdom Viridiplantae; phylum Streptophyta; class Magnoliopsida; order Malpighiales; family Euphorbiaceae; genus Jatropha; species Jatropha podagrica. The sequence continues at coordinate 29,830 of CANUEP010230171.1, forward strand.
TGCTCTTTTAAATGCTTCTTTCCCTCCATGGTTCTTGAAACATCTCCTTCGATACCATACCTCTCCTTTATTATTTTTAATGGACAATCTTTTAAAGAAACCTAAAGGTAGCTGTTTCCCTACGCTTATTCATAGAAAGAATGTTGCTTTAACGATGGTTGATGCAAAAGAGAGATTATTAGAGATTAATCATGTGTTGGTTTCTCATCCTGATTTGTTTCTCGAAGGAAATTTGGCAATTCATGGCGTTCTTGGACCCTTTTCTTTGCTGGGAAGTGGTTTTAAAGATTTTGATAAGATTTGGGATTTTTCTATTCAAGCTCCGATTTGTGATTCAAATTTTAGTTTGGTTTCGGATGTTGATGAGACTAAGAATCTGATTGAATGGACTAGAATTGTTCGTTTGTTAAGCTCTAATGGATTTGTGTCTTTCGCAATTGGATTGAATTCTGTTCTTGATGGGATTCTAGAAGATTTTAGAGATTTGTTTTCTGTTACAATTTTCACTTCTCAAGAATTTGAATTTCTGGCTTCTCCTTCACCAGTTCTTGATAGGGTTGTCAGGCTTCATATTTTGCCTCAAAGAGTTACATATTCAGAATTTGCTTCTTTCCCAGATAAGAAATTACTTGGTACACTCCTCTCTGGTCAAGAACTGCAGATAACAGCTGGTCTAAATGGCTCACAAGGAATATTCATTAATGGAGTGGAGATTCTGGCGCCAGAAATCATTTCATCAAAGCAGTTCATAATTCATGGGATTTCTCAGGCTTTTCAGGTGGCTGAGCATCAAGATAATAGTACCTAAAGACAAAAGCTTTTTTCACTTTTGTTGTGCTGGATATGAATGGTATTTTCCCTGCAGAAGATAGGAAGAGTTTGATTGCTGTTACACTTCCAAGCTGTAAATACTAAGCTGAGTCTCATCAGGTTCAGAAGCAGTTAATTCACAGAAACAAGTATGTTATTTAGCTTTTGATTGTAATACATTTTCAGACAGGAAGAATTCTATTAAGTGAAACGTTTCCAACATTTCCAAAACATTGTTGAGAGATCTGATGAAAAAATTACTGCTAGAAGAAAACTCAGTAGAGAGAAAAAGTACTTAAATAACATAACAATGATCCAGTTTATCCAAGAAAGTAAAGCTGCCTAAGGTCTAATAGGAGGACTTGCTGATACTGCTGAAACTCCTGTAATTGGTCGTCCCTCCCGAATCATAACATACTTCCTATGATACTATGGGTATGAATTGTATTTCCCCTAAAGATGTCAAAAAATAGAAAAAATTGCAGTACAAATTAGAGGCAGAAACATGACCCGAAATGAATATTTTTGCATGCAAAACGACGGTATAAGAAAGAAAAATGGTCATTCGCAGTGATGGAACAAGAAGGGAAATCCTTGATATAATTAGAAGCGAATTATTAACACCATGGAAATCAGATTCCCAGATTAACATTCTACTATAACACTAACATTGGATCTTCAAGAGTAAATACATCTAATAATGATAGTCGACAATACATTTTTGTTACTGTATGAAAATATTAGAATATTTTGTGTAAGTTCAATGGAGAAACTTGTCGCCAAAGAATAATCTGAGGTTTCATTTTTTTTTTTTTTTTCTTAACCTTCAATAGTTGCAGAATGCCCTCTAAATTTGAACACGGGATGAAAAATGTTGCCATGTGAAAGGAACTGATCGAGCGAATGACAAAGGTTTGTGACATGCTCCCCAATAGGAATTGAATGTTACTAGACATCCACTGACAAAAGGCATCACTATGGGCTGCTCCTCGACAACATACTCCAAATGCTGGAGGAGGAAACAATGGGCATCATTCTGCACACATCTTCCATCATATATAAGGGAATTTTCTTTTGCCTCTAGAATGGTACACTAAAATTTGTGCTCTGTAAATCCATTAAAATATTGCCTTTACATGTCCAGGAAACTGCAAGAAAAAAATTATGGGCTCATTTAGACATTACATATGTGTAAAATCAAGAGAGACTGATTTACCAAGTGAAATAAAATTAGCAGAAAATGCTCATTAAATGTTGCACATGATGACCATAATGAACTTAATAGTGGACACACAAACCTTAAACAATTCAGACAATTATCCCAGGATTATTTGTATTCACTACACACATCTAATAGCTACCAATGCTCGATTATCAAATCATATTTCTACTCATAGAACACAAATCACATGAATTGTAAGACACAGTAACACCGTTCTCACTAGACGAAAGAAAGAACTAAGACCACAACATGAATTTTGGATTACGGGCAAACAAATATGGAAATTAAAATAATAAACAACTAAAAATCAGTAGCTGAGGGAACAGATGATATACAGGTTTATTTCTTCATTACTATATTCTTAGATAATCACAATCTCATCTATGCAGATTCTTAAAAATGAGTTATTATGCTGTATCATCAACAGAAGAGACCGCTAATCATCAGTCATAGAAGCAAACACATCAATTCAAACCACACAAAACAGAATAATAAACAAGAAATTCAAGACCAATGCTCTCATCAATAAAGGAACCAAGAACAGAAAGTCAAGTCTTATTTAGGAAGAAATAAAGATGAGAAAACATCCCTAGCTTAGAAGCTAAAGAAATAAATAATACACAAATATACATAGGCCGTGTTGTTAAATTCAAGACCAACGCCAAGCTTCTTAGGAAATCAGAACCTTATTTGGGATTTTTCAGAGCTTCAACATTTTTATTGCTGAACCACCAAACTTCTACTTGTACCCCCATAATTTTTTAGCTTCACAAATCCATCTATGCAGATATTCAAAATAGATTTTGGCAAATCATACCATCAGAAATCACTCGGAGTTTATTGGACATTTAGATTGAAATTACATAGATGTTGGAAAGAAACAGTTTGAGGGTGCCGTTTCAAGCTAATATGTACGCTTCATCTTAAGAACAAACTTCAATGATTTCTTGTCAACATTTCTTAGTATAACTTTTCTTAACAGTGACTAAACAGAATACTAGAAGCCAAAAAGAAAAGGAAAAAAAAAAAAAAAGAAAAACAAGAAACTCAGTATCATAGAAAAACAGATCAATAGCATTTACCGAGAAAGAAAAAGGATTCATTAAGGAGAAGAAAGATCAACTCTCATGATAATTCTAGTCATCTTTACACCAATTAAAGTAACATTCTCAGCTCCAACGAATTTGGAATTCCTAAATAATCGAACAATTTCATTCACCTCCTCCTCTCCACACTCCTCCACCACCACCACACAAACACCACCTTTCCTCACTGTCCTCTCCATTTCCCCAACAAATCTTAATGGAAACAATGCCTCCGTTAAATGTGCACTAAAACCCAAATCAAACGCTCCATCAAAAAAAGGCAAATCATTTGGGTCAGCCTTCTGGACTAGCGGCAAGGAATCAACCAACTCAACACCTGTAACGTCAATAATACCCATATTATTCAACGCCATGACTTCATGGCCAGCCCCGGCGGAGACACAGAGAACTCTAGAATGGTTATGTAAGAGATTGAGGTGCTGGAGCTGTGAAAAGAAGGTGGTGAAGGAAGAGAGTTGAGATAGCCAGGGTTTAGAGGACCAAAGGCGGTGGTTTTTCTTGGCGAGAGGGAGATGAGGGCGGCGGAGAGAAGCGTCGCAGGTGGAAGAAGGGAATTTAAGGTGAGGTTTGGTGATTGGACTGTTCGGTGGAATGCAAGTTTGAGGAGTTTGGAGATAAAGGAAAAGAATTATGAATGTGGCTAGGGCTACACAGGCTATAGAGATTTTGTTTAGGAAATTTTGTATGTGTCTTTCCATTGATTTGGTCGTTGGAGAGGAATTCAGAAGAAGGTCAACAACCTCTGATCCATTTCCTTTGGAGAAGATGGATCCAGATCACTGATGAATGCTCTTTTCAATTCCCAGTTCACGTTTTTTTTTTTCCCTATTGTACTGTTACGGTGTCGTTTAGGGACGCATATACAGCGTGGTTCCGTTACATAATCTTAGTCAAATATTATCCACATATCTATATTTTTTTTAAAAAAAAAAAAAACTGCTTAATTATTATTAAGGGAAAAAAGCAGTACATTGTGAATAAAAGCCATAGGATTAACACTTCACTTCACATGACCAGCCATCATAGGATCAGTAGCTCCAGCTAAATAATTGAGTCGCTTGATTTGCTGATTTGTTAATAAAAAAAAAAAAAAAATTTAAGCAATATGTTTGTTCAGCTTTCTGCTTTTTTTTCTTTGTTAAATTTTAAGTCTTTTTCTTATTTTTATGTAATTTTTATATATTTATCCGCCTAACTTAATTTTTCAATTTAATAGTTTATAAGTTTTGGAATCTTGTGTAAGATATTATTAAATTTTTTTTTATAAATTTTAATTGACTTCCATAGAATTACAGTAATTTTTATATATATAATTAAAATTAATTTTATAAATTAATTAAAAAATTTTAGAGTCCAATTGAAAAATTGAAAACAATTAGGGACCAAAGACTAAATGTGTTATTTTCTTCAAAATTAATTTTTTTTTTTTCATCATTGAAACCTTATTGTCTGCGAAAGGTCAGCGTCACCAGCTCCCTTCCCTTGCTCTCAGAACAGTCACAATGTGGTCAAATATTATATACTGCTAGCTAAGACTTGTCAATTGTTGTAGCTCGCTTATGGAGGTGGTTTTATATTAAGAGAAAATAATTAATTTGTTTCTGAAATTTGATTAAATTAGCTAATTAGTCTTTATATTTTATCAATATTAAAATTAGAATTACAGTAAGTTTTATATATATAATTAAAATTAATTTTACGAATTAATTAAATAAATTAAAAAATTTTAGAGTTCAATTGAAAAATTGAAAACAATGAGAGACCAAAGACTAAATGTGTTATTTTCTTCAAAATTGATTTTTCTTTTTTATCGTTGAAACCTTATTGTTTGCAACGAAAGCCCTGTAACGGTCAGTGTCACTAGCTCCTTTCCGTGCTCTCAGAACAGTCACAATGTGGTCAAATATATATACTGCTAGCTAAGGCTTGTCAATTGTCAGAGCTCGCTTACGGAGGTGGTTTTATATTAAGGAAAAATAATTAATTTATTTCTGAAATTTGACTAAATTAATTAACTCGTCCTCATATTTTTTCAATATTAATTAATGAAAATAGTTAACTTGTTTTCGTATTTTTTCAATATTAATTAATGATTTCTGAGATTTATTTTCATTAAACTATTCGGTCATTTTGATTATTTTTTTCTGATTTTACCGTTAAAAAGTGGGAAAAGACAAAGTATACACAAAATTTACAAAGAAAAGACGAAAAAGCCTTATCTTCCCCACCCCTCTTTCTCTTCACGCCATTTTCGTGGATCCAGGCTTTGAACATTGAAAATTTGCTTGAAAGGAAGAGAATGGGTTGTGCTCAATCTAAAGAGTTACAACCTAATAAATTTAATGAATGATTTCATTATAATTAATATTTTTAATTTAGTAAATATTAAGTTTTTTATTAAATAATTTTTCTATAATAAAAATTAATGGAGTTATAATAGAGTCATGATTAATAAAAATTAATTAAATAATATAGTTACATTAAAAAATAGAATTAAAATATTAATTTCAATTCCCTAAAATTTATTTCACTAAAATTTTATTTCATTAAAATTAAATATTCTTATACCTTATTTAATTTATTTGAATATATGAAAATTTTAAAGAGAAAAAAATAATTAATTAAATATATCTGTTGAATTATAATAATTTCCTTATAATCATTAATTGTGCTAATTAATATTTTTAGTTAAAAGTTTAAAAAATTATAATTTTACTTTTTTATTTTTTAATTAGAAATAAATAAATAAATAATTTAAATTAAAACAACACAAATATAAATTACAATAATTTTTCTGAAAATTACTTTCAATTTAATTATGAAAAACATAAAATTATACAATCTACTCACAGCTACATGACTAGTTGTAATGAGTTTGCAAACTTAAATTAAGCAAATCACTATTTAGTCTTTATAATTTGGTGGAAATTTACAAATCAGGACCTCTATTTTTGGGAACAAATTAAATAGGTCCTCGACTTTGTTCATTCAACTAAATAATTTCTTTTGCTAATCGTTTGTTATTGAATTTAGAGGTGAGCACGATTTGATTTGGTCCGGTTTAAAAATTTTTTGAACCAAATTAGAAAATACGATTTACAGATTTTTCAATTCAAATCAAACAACTTGATTAATGAAATTAAATCAAATCAAACTACAATAAAGTAGTTTGATACAGTTCGGTTTACAATTTAATACTATTAAAATAATTTAATAATTATTTTAATTATAATTACACAACATAATGAATTCATATACAATATATAACATAAGATAAAAATTTTATAACTAGCAAAAAAGTGTTGTTTGATAAGATAAAGCACAACATATAAAATATTAATTAAATTTATAAAAACTATAAAATTATATGTAAGTAATGTTCATGATGCACCAAAGTGTGACCCTACCAATAAAAATTTATTAATAAAACAAATAATACTGTAGCAGTTGTGGTTTGATTTGGTTTTAAATGGTAATAAATTGTTTTGAACGCAATTTATTAAATTATAAATTAAACTATTTAAAATAATAAATTATTTAAAATTGACGGTTTGGTGCGATATGATTTTGGTTTGAAGATTTAAACTATTTAATGCCACCCCTAATTTGATATTTTATTATAATTAAATAGAAAAATTAATTGAAGTTGTATTTAGTTAAATAGCTACAAAATATAAACATTATTCAATTGATTTTTTAAAATAGAAGGCATATAATAATTAATATGTAAATTTGATAATATCGGCTCATTAATATAGTGCATAGCTGAGGCACGTAAATGCACAAAATAAAAATTGAACCCGACGTGAATCGAACACGCAACCTTCTGATCTGGAGTCAGACGCGCTACCATTGCGCCACGGATCCACAACTTGATAATCTCATAAACTTGCACTTAATGTATTTAAGTTTAAACTAGGTACTATTTATAATAGATTTTAGAGGTTAAGAAAATTTTTTTATCAAATATAAAACAATTTAATATTTAGCATTTCACATAAGGTGATTAAATTTTGAAAAAATTATAATTTTATCTTTATAAAATATTAAAATTAACATATGCATCTTTGCTTATTAGAAAATATATTAATATATCTTTAATTTTCATTTTCATTAAATTATTTAGTCATTTTGTCTATATTTTTATATTTTTTTCATTAAATACTTAAAAAAAGACGAAATGCCCTTTCCTAACAAACGAATAATGCTCCCTTTTGGTTTATATTAAACTCTGGCTCCATATCCATGCATCTACAGAAGTTACCATTAACAAAACAAGCAAACTTTGTAATATACAAATTAAAGGCAATAATCATTTCCTTCTATTTTTTATTTTCTTGCCAATCGATGCTCTGTCATCAATTCTTTTTTTTTTTTTTTTTGCTTATACTGTATATTTTTTCAAATTTTTTTCCTTTTAATTTTGTTTTTTCCCCTTTGCCAATCGTTTCCTCTCTCTTGAAACCATAAACAGAAGCTGTATTAACAGGTTTAGGCAAAGTTGGAAAAGTAAGATGATACAACCCATTTTGTATTTCGGCTAAACCAATCCTCCTCAAGGTATTCTGTTCCTGGATAAGGCACGATGAATCATGAAAATGTAAGTGACAATGCAAAGAAGATGAGTTTAGTGACAGAAATCAGGTTAAACTTACTGCTGTTGGAGAACATCTTGTAGACCCTTCTACATACAGAAAGCTGGTTGGTCAACTTATTTACTTAACCACCACACAACCTGATATTGCATTTTCTGTTCATCAGCTCAGTCAGTTTCTTGAAGCTCCAACTCTTTATCATTTAGCAGCCTTACACAGAGTTTTGAGGTATATAAAAAGTGCACCTGTAAAGGGTTATTTTTTCCGTCACTATTTACTTTCCAACTTAAAGCATTTAGTGATTCAGATTGGGGTTCATCATTCATGCATTAATTCAAGAAAATCAGTTACTGATTTTGGCATCTATCTTGGTGATTCTTTAATAAGTTGGAAAGCCAAAAGGCAGCCAATTGTATCCAGATCCTCTTCTAAAGCTGAGTATAGGGCCTTTTCTGCCACAACTTGTGAGCTTCAATAGCTCAAGTATCTTCTCAATGATCTTCACATTCCCCATCCGTTTCCTGCTCTTTTATACTGTGATAATCAGTCTACACTTCATATAGCAGCAAATGCCAAATTTCGTGAGCGGAAAAAACAGGGTAAAGCTTGCTTCTTGTTTAATTCATCTACTGTCTGATGACCAATTAGCAGACATTTATGCTAAAGCACTTGGTTTGCCAACTTTCCAATCATTTGTTTCCAAGCTGGGAATGTTGGATATACATTCACCAGCTTACTAACCCAACGTGGACAATTAGAGATATTTTCTATTTTCTTTCTCTTGTATATAACTTGTATCTGATGCATTAATGAGATATGATCCCAATTTCATATTACTCTCTGTTCATCTAATAGATGATGAAGTTCCATAAAAATTATCAGGGTGAATTTGAATGTTCTTGGTTTTAACATATTATTAAATATAAAATTTCAACTTTAAATTCATAATTTTCTTTTCGTCTGAAACGGTTAAATCATTTCATTCGGCGAAAATGACTAAAGCTGAATGAGATTATTTAAAATTTACGTATATGAGTTCTGAACTTAAAAAAAAAGTTAATAACTGATAAGATGAAAAAATCAATAATTATTTAAATAGTTTTGAATTTTGCAATTGCAATAATTCATTTTTATATATTCATCGGATGACATTATTACATTATAATTTAAATCATCCCATGATTTATTTAGAGATGAAATAAAACTGCATAGCCTTAGGTAATGATGGGAACTTGATCGACCACACCACATTCATCGACCCAAACCCGGACTCTGTCGCACCTAAAGTCCCACGTCACTGGAGTGCCTTCCTTCAACACAACTGCGTGCACATGTTTGTTCTGTTTCTCTATGAGAGCTGCAGCGGCTTCTCCATTTGCCCCAAGCAGCTCGGGCCACGAGTTCTTACCTGCAAATTTTTAATTTTCAAGTTAGTTTCATATCATACTCAATATATCAAAGTTAAAATCAGTGAAACTAATTACCTGGACATACACTAGCCATTGTCTTTCCTCTATTGATATCTTCCTCTCTCGCTTCTCACTGTGTTAGATGTAAACTACACATAATGGTGGATTTATATAGAAGCTTTTAAATTTTTAGTAGCAGACTGTGTCTATAGGAAAATCAATGGAAAAAAAAAAATTGAAATAAAAAACGTGGGCTGCTAATTTAATTGATTTTGAAATAAAAAAAAAATAATATTTATATATGTCTGTGAGGGAGTTTAACGAACAAAATTTTTCTTAACAGACAAAACTTTTTTTATAATATTATCCCTACAAACATTAAGAATAAGAATGGTAAATATTATAAAATATGAAATTTGTCTTAATTTAAGTATCACAATATTATCCACTCAAAAATAATAATAATAATAATAATAATAATAATAAAATCACAATCTTGAATGCAAATTTTTACACGTGATAAAAATCATTAATATGCAAACAAGAGCAATTTGGTCAGGACAAAGGCATCTCATGGGGGAAACGTAACTGCCTGGGTATACACACGTTTTTTCACACGTATGCAATATATCAAAAGACCAGATAAGATTAAATATGTATATACACACACACCATTATTAGAGAGTAGATTTTTTTTTATCCATGGAAAAGTTTAATGTATTAAAATAATACTGTGTGTAATTCAAATTTAGGATTTTTTACTCGTCAAAAAATAAAAATATTATATTTGATTCGCTATGGAATGATATAAGAAGTAGGCTTGCAACCTTTTATAGATTTAAAATTAAAAACTTATTGAATTAACTATTTCTTTAAAAATTGCTTATTCTTTATGATAATGTTATAGTTATTTTCAATATTTGCATATAATAAGAAGGAAAAATATTTATGATAATTTAAAAAATATAATATTTAGAGCCTTATAATGTAGAAAATATTGATTTTTTTTAGATTTTTAACGATATCTAAACTATATCGGTTTAACAATCTGAAGACTGTCTAATCTTTTGATCATGAAGTTCACCCATGGAGGTACTCATAGGTCGTTCGAACTACACATTAAGTTTATATTAGTTTTAATATAACACGATAGTCACCGCCATAGATTGTAAATTTAGAATAAACCTAATTTTCTATTTCTTTTATACTATTAGAAGTAAAATAGCACATTAAGATTTTATAATTTTTAGGCTGAAATGCTTTTGAAGAAAATTTTAATTCAAAAATTTTATGAAAATTCAATTTTCATTGTTCAAGGAGTTGATAGCAAGTGTGAATACTCAAAAGAAACTTCGTAATACCAAAATAAAATTAAACACCAAGGCCCTATTTGTTTCTATAAAATCATTTACCATTGAAAAATATTTTTCAAATGACTTATATTTTTATTTTTTAGTTGCAATGTTTAAAATTTTAGATCAAACGACTTTCTGACATGCTGGATGAGAACCTCTAGAATTTTTATTAAGATATTAAAATGTTAATGAAATATGCAGGTTCGGACAATTTCAAAGGCCCGATTGAATACACAAACTTGAAATCAGTCTATGGGATGAAAAAGTTATTAAGGTGCATTGGAATGTTTTTGGTCTTATCGTATTATTAAATATAAAAATTGGACAATAAATTCATAATTTACCGTATTATTTAAAATTTATTTATATGGAACTTTCGAAAAAGTTAATAAATAATAATATGAATTAAATCGATTAATAATTATTTAAATATTTTTAAATTGCAACTGGAATAATTCATTTATATTCGTTGGATGACATTATTTATATAAGCCTTCATAGATAATGAAGGAAATTTTTATTTCATTACAATTTAAATCATTCCATGATTTATTTGGAGATAGAGTAAAACTATATAGTATGTATCAGGTAATAATAGGAACTTGAACGACCACCCCACATTCATTGACCCAAACCCAGACCCTGTCACACCTAAAGTCTTTAGTCACCGGAGTTCCTTCCTTCAACACAATTGCGTGCACATTTTTGTTCTCTTTCTCTATCAGAGCCGCAGCGGCTTTTCCATTAGCCCCAAGAAGCTCCGGCCATGAGTTCTTACCTGTAAATTTTCAATTTTCATGTCATACGTAAATCAAAGTTAAAAACAAGAAAACTGAGTGTAACCAATTACCTGGACATTCACAAGCCATTGTCTTTCCTCTCTGTCTTCTCACTAAGTTAGATGTAAACTACACACAATGGTGGATTTATATAGAAGTTTTTAAATTTTTCGTAGCTGGGTCTTTGCCTGCGTGGAGTCGGAGAAGCGAAGGAAAAAAAAAAAAATGGAAATGGTTAAAACGAGGGCGGCTAATTTAATTTATTTTTGAGTTAATATACAAACAAACAAACAAGAGCAATTTGTCAGGACAAAAACATCCGGTGGGGCCAAATTAACTGCTTGGATACACGTGGACGTATCCAATGGATCAATAGATAAGTGTTGATCGCACTTGCCACGCAATGCGTCGCCAAGTTGCCGTTGGATTTCATTTTTTTTAAAATAAAAAACAGATGGATAATTGCTTATGTAAACAGCGCGCGTGTGAGAGTGAATTGGGAATGGGATCAGTCAACGTGCATTTCATTTTGATTTTTTCTCATCGAATTTTATTTAGTTAATAGGAATAGTGGACGGAATAAAACGGAAGAGTTAGAAAAAAAAAAAAAATCGAAATCATCATATTCATGGATTTACTATAAATTATTTTATTTAACTATTTATTTTATTAAAAAATTCTTATTCTTTATGATAATCATATGGGTATCTTCAATATTTGCAAATAATAAGAAAGAAAAACATTTCTAATTATTTTTAATAACTTAAATAATACTCCATCCGTAATATTTTATTTGTTTGATATTCTTTTTGTGTCTTTTATTAATGAATGATCATAAATACTATTATTACAACTAAAAATATATTTCACCGCTCTTAGCAAGTCATTCGTCTTTGCCACACTCTAGAATGATTTTCCATTCAAAAAGAGATTTTTAAATGAAAATTATGATAAATAAATTAAAATTGGAGGAGGTTAGCTCTACGCTAAATATTGATTAATTCAGTTATCAATAAATTTAATTTTAAAAAAATCATTCCAATGATTTAATTTAGAATTCTAACATTTATTATTTTATAATCCAAAATAATGCCAAGTGGCAAATTATGCTATTTATACTTTACTTTCATATAAAACAAACTACTCTCTTCTTATATATTATATAAAAAATCAATCCAACAATATAATTTAGAATTATAAATTTATAATTCTAATATTTATCATCCTATAATCCAAAATAATGTCAAGTGACAAATTGTGCTATTTACAGTTGACTTCCATATAAGTCAAACTATTTTCATTTTATATATTATATAGATATGAACATGACTACCATAGATCATATCTTTAGAATACTCATAATTTTCTATTTCCACTGCACTATTAGAAGTAAAATAACACATTTATATAAATATCTATATAAATATTATAAAAGTTCAACTAAGTTTGTGTATATGGCATGATATTGTAAAACTTAATCGTTTACATGAAATTTTGTTATTTTTAATATTTTTATTTAATTATCTAATTTGAAGAAATCAAATTATAAAAACTTTTTATTTTTTTATTCAATAATTAATAACCATATAATAAATTTATTTCATTAATAAAAAAACTCTTTCTTTTCTTTCTTTTGCAATATTTAATAATCCAAATAATAAATTTTGTACATTCTTAATGATTTATCGATGAATTCTTATTTTCTTTTTTATGTTTAATATATTTTTAGATATTGATAAAAATTAATACATTGAGCAAAATACATTTATGATGAACGATTCATGAATTTTTTTTTTATTTATATTCAGATACTTTCCTTTTTTATTTGTCCCAAATTATTAACAAATTTCATTTTTTAAAAGTGTATTATTTTACCTTCATTTAATATGCTTCTTTGTCAATAAATATAACAGTCAAATTACTACATTGTCATTTAATTAAATCTTGATATAAAAAAAAAATTAATTTATCAACCTTTAACCTTTCAATAAAATTATATTTAATCAATTGTTTGATTAATTTCAAAAATAAAATATTCAGAAAAACAACCAAAAAAAGATAAACAAATAATAAAGTTCCACATAGGATTGGAAAACATCTGCTTTGCATGGCTAAGGCTGCACGTGGTTGGGTTAGATTGTGTTTATTGATTTAAAGTACTGACTCGCATGTGCAAGTCAGTGATTTTTTTTTATCCAACGAACCCATTAAATGCCTGAACTCTGTGGTTATAAATGGATTGGGTTAGGTATAGATTCAACATAAATCCGTCCGTTAGATAAATAATAATATTTATAAATAAAACATAATTATTTAAGAGAAATTACTAAAAAAATTAAATATATTTAGAACATAGTTATACAATAATTTTCACAAACTATAAATATATACCAACACTAATATTAAGATTAAATTTCTTAATATGATTAGAAATATCATCATCATAATTATAATTAATAATGAAAAATTAAATTTCCTAAAATTAAATTTAAAACAACTTTAGACTATATTATATTCCAATCAACAATTCAAAACAAGTTTATACTAAATGTGAATAATTCTGTATATATATTCAAAATTGCAAATTAAATCAAATTAACTAAACAATTCATAATCACACACATTTATATTTGACATTATTTATGGGTCAGATCTGCGAGTTTATCCAGCGAATCTATGATCCAATTTAAGTGAATTATAAATATAACATGTTTAACCCAATCCATTATATTTTTAAACCCATCAAATTGGGTTGGATAACTCGGATTGAGTCGGATTAAAACAGATCATATGCATCTCTATACATGGCTTTAGATAGATGGATGGATATATAGATCTATGTCAGTTCAGGAGTAAATAATTATTTAAATATTTTTGAATTTTGCAATTGAAATTATTCATTTATACATTCATCGGATGACATTATTAATAGAAGCCTTCATAAATATATTGAAGGAAATTTTTATTTCATTATAATTTAAATCATCCCATGATTTGTTTAGAGATGAAGTAAAACTGCATAGTCTTAGGTAATAACAGGAACTCCAACGACCACACCACATTCATTGACAAAAACTCGGACTCTGTCACACCTGAAGTCCTGTGTCACTGGAGAGTTTTCATCCAACACAACAGCGTGCACTTTGTCGTTCTCTTTCTCTATGAGAGCCGCTGCAGCTTTTCCATTTTGGCCAAGAAGCTCCGGCCACGAACTTTTACCTGTAAATTGTAAATTTTCATGTCATACACAAAATCAAAGTTAGTAAAATACTAAACTGACTAATTACCAGGTGGACATAAATAAGCCATTGTCTTTGCTCTATTGGTATCTTCCTCTCTTCTTCTCCAATAAGTTTGATGAGAACTGCAGAAATGGTGGGTTTATATAGAAGCTTTCAAATTTTTAGCGTAAGAGTTTTTGCCTATTTACAATAGGAAAAAGGGAAAAAAAGAATGTTTTAAAACGAGGGCTGCTAAGAATAATACGTGGCCGCAAAATAATTGCCTATTTACAATAGGAAAAGGACAAAAAAAAAAAAAAAGTTTTAAAACGTGCTGCTTTAAGAACGAATCGTGGCCGCAAAATAATTGCCTAGGTGATAAATATATACTTCAACACTTTGTGATAGAGGAGGTCCATCCCTCTATCAATCAGTTTGTAATTGCTGATACCCTTAATCTAGAGTCAATGTCTATTGAATTTCGATTATAATAATGGATTATAATAATTTTATAATATTAAATCGTGTAGATATTGAATTTATAGCCTTTAATATTATGGAAATGATTTATTCATTATAAGATATTAGATGCTATGTGTCTCTGAAGACACAATCAATCATACAAATCAAGAATCTAATTGGAATAGTTCTAACACAATAATTTTCTTCTATTGTATGTTTGATATTTAAATATAGGTTTGTTCTTTTGTATAGTTTGAAACAAAGGTACAATTACCAAAGGTTCATCACAAATGGATGTATTTATTGATGTAAAGTTTGTAAAACTGTAAGTTATTATAATTCTACAGTATTATAACGTTACTGTATGAAATTATCATTATTATATCTTGATCCTCATTTAAAAGATAATTCATTTATAAAATATAGTAAATTAATTGCCAGATATATTTACTAATCCAAAATGAGATAATTAAATTTTATATACTAGCTATAAAATGCTCTTAATATAATTAAAGTCCTTGAAGAATAAACTGTCTGTGTTGATAAATTTATGGTATGCGTGGAGCATGATAGATTGATTTCGAAGAGAAAAGAAAATGAATAAATATTTGAGATGGTTAAGTTTTAGAAAAGTTAAATCTAGAAGAGATTTTAGACATGACTGATAAGTTTTTTTTGAAGAAATTCATGTATTTAAAATGAATAAAAAGTGTGAGATCTTTATAAATTATATCATGTGAGGACAATATGAAACTAATATAAAGGAGATCTCAATAATATTCATATGATATAGCGCTAAGTTTTTGAAAGATCATGAGGATTTTGAGAACTGTCTATTTAGAATATAGACATAGAATTTATTGGCCAAATAAAACGACGCATGTAGCATTTAAATTTACTTAAAAATTAAATTTGAAAATTATATGGCATTAAAAGATTCTAAGCCAGTAAAATACAAATATGTATTTATGTGAAATTGAAATAAAGTCATGCGATATAAAGCAAACTTGTTCCGCATATTCTTTTACAAAAAATCAGCATTGATTATGAGGATAAATATCCTCACGTGGTGGATACAATTATAATTTAATATTTGATTAATTTGACAATTTATGAAAATTTTAAATGCGTGTAATTAATTAATGACTATCTATTTATATAGCTAATTTAATGTAGAAATCTATATAAAAATACCAGAAAAAGTCTAGTTGATTCAAGTATAAAGTTAAATTTTTGAGAATTATTATAAAGCTCTATATAAATTATTGAATAATGATATTTCTAAAATACTAAAAAAATATGCTTGAAGAAAGCAAATTAAGATCCCGAAAAATATATTTAAGATTTTTCTTTGGCTCAAAGAAATCTCAATACATATAATATAATTGTCTTAATGATGTTTATAATTAAAAAAATATTATATTATTTTATGCTTGTATTCTTTTATAATATTTTATTATTAAGAGTATACTTTTAATATTTATTTTATATATTATCATAAATAAATGGATTTCTTAATTAGTGAATATTTAGTAAATTGATATTTTAATAATATTGTTGTAAAGTACGAGAAGCAAAGGAAAAAAATGGAAATGCTTTAAAACGAGGGCTAGTAATTTAATTGATTTTGAAATTAAAAAAAAAAAAGAAAAATAAACAAACGAACAAAATTTGTCTTAACAAACAAAATGGACATTTGAAATAACAAACAAAAGTTTTTATAATATCATCCGTACAAAAGGATAAGCATTGCAAATACAATAAGAAGAGAAATTTGACTTTTACTTAAACATCACAATCTCAATTGCAATTGAAATTTTGCATGTGACTGATTTTATAAAAATCGTTAATAAACAAACAAAGAATAGCAATTTTGTCGGGACAAAGACATCCCGTGGGGCCCAATCAACTGCTTGGATACACATGCACCTATTCAATACATCAAGAGATAAGTGTTTTAAGTAAAACGTTAAATACCTAAATTGGCCCTTAAATTTTATAATTTTAATTTTAAAACATTTTAAGAATAATTTATAATGCATTTGAATTTATAAATTTTAATAATATTATATATTTTTATTATTAATATAAATAATTTTTAAAATTTAAAAGTTTTATTTATAAAATATTAATTTTTTATATAATTCACTTGATTTTTAAAAATAATAATTTTTATAAATTTCAAGGTGAATTGTCTTTAACTTAAACATCACAATCCCAATTGCAAAGTTTTCCACGTGGAACATTTTATAAAAATCATTAAATATGCAAACAAGAGCAATTTGGTCAGGACAGAGACATCTCATTGGGCCAATGTTCTTACACCACTGGATTTATTGTTATTATACCTAAAATATTAGATTTAAATTACTCAAATGACTTAACTCAAATAATTTTTTATTTATTACTACACCTAAATTATTAGAATTTTTTATTTTTCATATACTAATAAATGCTGAAATTTAATCACTTAAATAATTTTTGAAATTTAGATAAATAAATTAAATTAAGATCTATATAATATATCGAAAATATACGAATTTTTAATATTTTCAACTATTTTAATTTTGCAAATTTCTAGTAATTTAATAACCCATAGTTTAGCATTTAGAATCATTTATGAGTTATTTTATAATATTAAAGATAGTATATTTGTCATGTCCAAATGTTTTTGTTTAGTAAATTAGGTTTTAATTAGAGTTAATTAGACTACGATTGCAAGAAAGTCACATTTTAAAAGAAATTAATTATGAATTTTCATATTTTAAATATTATAAAAATAAATCAATATATTAATTAAAAAGTATGCAAGGAATTGAGTAACCTGGTAACTTATTATAAAATATATATTAATCAAATTGCGTTTTATTCAATTTAAAACTAAAGTATATATATTTTTTTCTTAACAATAAAAGTCAATTTGGTCCCTTAACTTATTTAATAGGATAGAAAATGAAAAAATTTGAACTTTAGAGTCAATTTAGAATGGTTAAAAAGATCTGATTTCACTTTTTAAAACAATATAACCCTTGAAGTTATTTAAAATCATTAAAAAAAATCATATTTGACATTTTGAGTTAATTTAACTTTTAATTTTTTATTATATTTAAAATGTGAAAATCATTATATAGACATACTAAAATTGTAATTGGGATCAAACTGACTAATTTATGAAAAAAATTAATTATAAAATATTAAAAAATGATATATGAAGTATATTCTATCTTTTTTTACTTTAATCGATGATTTTAAGTTTATAAATATTATATTATTTTGAAATTTTTAAAATTAATTTCTATTAATGCATCATCGCTTATGAAAACTATGCATTTTTTATATTTAATAAATTAAAGTTATAATGCATCCTTATGAATTTATTATATTATAAGAAATAATATTTTTATAAATTTTTAATTTATCTAAGTGTTGAAAAAGTTTAATATGAATATTTTTAGTGTAGAACAAAATGTAATAAAAATAAATCATATTGAATTTAAATCAATTATTAATTTATAAAAATAAAAATAAGATCAAGGGTTAAATTGATCTAAAAAAGTCAAATCTAATCTTTTTGACTCTACTAAATAAATTCAGGGATCAAACTGAGATTTATTTTTTTATTATATAAAATAAAAAGAAGCAAGATTGCCATTGTATTTCATTTTCTTAAAATTAAAGAAAAAAAAAAGAATAATTACTCTTGGTCGATTCACAAGCAGAGAAGTCAATCGTATCCTTATCTGAACACGTGTACGTATGAGTGTACTACATTTGTACAATTCGACAACATGCATTTCATTTTGCTTTTTGCTCAACGAATTTTATTCTCCACTCACAAATAATAATAATAATGTCGGTCAAATTTTTTTATCTTCTTATTTGGTATAAATAAATTTGAAATGCCTAATTGTTTAATATAGAAGAAGGAATGAAAAATGAATACAATTTTAATTCCAATATTTAGAATGTGTCATTAACTAAACATTTAGATTACATTCATATATTTAGTTAATAGGAATAGTTATATTAATAAATTTACTGACTTATTTTATTAAAAAAAAGGCTTTTTCTTTATAATAAGAAGAATATCAGACGACTCAGCAGTAATAACCTCCTCCTTAAATAAGGGTCATCAAAATGATAATAATCTTTATGATAAAGAGGATTCGAACTTGAGATCTATCGCTGTTTATATAAACATTTAAATTTTCTTCCCATTCAAATATATATATATATATATATATATATATATATTGTTGGCATGGGTCTCATTAAAATGAGCACCGCCCAGTAAATTTTTTTTTCTTCTTCTTTTCTTTAGTTGGTGAGTTGCCTCGTCAAAATTTTTTGACTTATTTATTTATTTTTTATATATGTTAATATATAATAATAAATTATTTTAATTAAATAAAGAGACATCTAAAATAACTCTAAATAGAAAATAAATTAGGATTCAAAATCTTTATTTGATATAGACTATACAGACTTCATTGTATGTATGCTAAATATATCCTAAATCGAGAGTCAATCACAATTAATCTCTTCCAAAATTCTGAGAGTTTAACAAAAATCAAATTGCTTTCTCTTTCAGTGCTTTCTATGAGACCAAAGTTTTGCAATAAGCCTCAATTTAATTTTAGGGTATAAACACTCTGACCTTTCATTTTAGAATGTGGTTGTCACAAAGTTCAAATTAGAGTATAAGTGCAACAAACTCCAAAGTTTAAGGTATAAATGTAGATGAAGCCTTGTGGACAATACCAAGTATTAAAACGCTGTGGACGATACAAGACGCATAAATAAAGTGCAATTAGATGAGTAAAGGGATTCCTTTACTTGAGCCTGCAAAAGGAAGTGAAGACGAACAAAATATGTAGTTGTGTCCATCCAGAAACCACCCTAACCAGTCACCATCCTTACCTCCCTCGAGGGAGATCAAAATCCCTAAGCTTTTGTTTGGATGAATTTTTCTTTTTTGAAGCAAATAGAAAATATCTTTTTGTAAAAATGATAGAAAATATTAAAGGAAGTAATATTTCACTTATGCCATGTGCTTTAAATCTCTTAAATTTGGAGAGAAAATGATAAAGGAAAATGAAAATTTCACTTATTTTTATTAAATAACTTAAATTAATTAATAAATTTTAATTTTTTTTAATTACCCATTATTTATATGAGGACATAATTGATAATTACTCGTTATAATATTTTATTTCCTCTAAGATTTTACCCTTCCAAGATAAAAAAAATAAATTTATTTTATTTCTTTCATTATACAGTGAAAAATAACTATGAACAGAATGACTAAAATGACTAAAATGAACGGAATTATTTAAAATTAAAATACGTAATATCTAAATTTTAAAAAAAAATTATTGAGGTTGAATAAATCAATAATTATTTAAATATTTTTAAATCGCAAAAGCAATAATTCATGAATATGTTTATTTGATAACATCACTGATACAACCCCTTCATAGATATTGAAGGAAACTTTTATTTCATCATAATTTAAATCATTTCATGATTTATTTGCAGAAATAGTAGACCTTCATAGCCTTTAACCAACCACAGGAACTCGAACGACCACACCACATTCATTGACAACAACACGGACTCTATAGCACCTATAGTCCGGTGTCACAGGAGAGTTTTCGTTCAACACAATAGCCTGCACATTTTCGTTCTCTTTCTCTATGAGAGCTGCAGCAGCTTTTCCATTCGCCCCAAGCAGCTCTGGCCACGACCTCTTACCTGTAAATTTTAAATTTTCATGTCATACACCAACTTAATTAAAAACAAAGTAGTAAAATACTAAACTGATTAATTACCAGATGGACATATATCAGCCATTATCTTTGCTCTATTGGTATCTTCCTCTCTGCTTTTCCAATATGTTTGATGAGAACTTCAGAAATGGTGGGTTTATATAGAAGCTTTCAAACATTTAGCAGTGGAGCTTTTGCCTATTTAGAATAGGAAAAGGACGAAAAAAAAAAAAAAAAGTTTTAAAACGTGCTGCGTTAAGAATGAATCGTGGCCGCAAAATAATTGCCTAAGAGTTGTCCTTTCGATGTATATCTGAATATAAGTTATATATATATATATATATACTTTAACACCTTGTGATGATAATAAAAAATATTGTGAACAATAATTATTTATTTATATTTACATTTTTTATTTAGTTTGCTTTGATTTGGGTTTAGATCTTATATCATAACTAAACGAACATTAGCATTATTTAAAATTTACAATTGAATGCAATTCATCAATTTTGAAAAGGTAAAATAATAAATGGGTCCTTGATTATAATATTTAAGGATTTTTATTTTTGAAAATTAATTATGAACTATATAGTTTATGATTTTGTTAACACGTTAGCCCTTCCATCAAAATTAGCTTCTTTATGATTTTGATTTTTTATAATTTTATAAAAAAATATTCCTCATCTTTCAGTCTTAATCACTAAATTAATCTAAGATTGTTTGATTAACTCTTTAATCACAATCAGAAGGACAAAAACAATATTGGATATTGTTGTTGCCGTTACTAGTTTTCAAATTTAAATTATGAAAGTAAAAAAGACAAAGAGAAGAAGAAGAAAAGAAGTAAATCAATACCCACCATGATCATCACAAAAAGAGGAGAAAACCACCAAATACGGCTGCCGCCAAAAGTAACTCTTGCAAGTGGTCCAACAAACAATTAAAGGCCAATGAGCTTCTTCTCCATAGATAATGGCAAGAGTTTCATCAACCACATACTCAATTCATTAATGGTGGAATATCATCCAAACTGAGTTGAGCCATAACTAAGGCTTAAAGATTTCATCAAGCGCTCAAAGATTGTAAGTGATAATATTAAGAGTGAAAGTAACAGATCCTAAACAAAATAGAAAAAGAGAATAGAAACGAAGTACGCAAATATAAAATTAGATGAATAATTAATTTAAGTAAAATAATTTAATTGATTAAGGAAACTTATTGTTGCAGGTTTTTTTAACATATAATATTAAGTGTAAGTGTGAATAATGATAATAATATTCTTATCATTAAAAAATATTAATAAGATCATTATTGAATTACTGATCTTTATAATTGTGAATATGACAAATAATCAAAATAAATTTTACCACTAGAAATAACAAAAGATAATATGAAATGTTGATTACGTACTTATTGTATACCAGAAGATATGAAAATAAATTTTAGCTTTGATATTAAAAGCTATTGAAGAATAAATATTATTTAGAGAAATTATTTTCATGCACTATATATTATTATCTCTTTTATCCTGTAGAAATTTATTTTAAAGATATTTGCGGAAAATGAATATCATGTAGAGATAATAATTATATGAATATAGTTGTAAACTAGAAGTTTACAAGTTTAATTACTTTTATTATTTGGCAATGATTGATTGAGCTATCTCAGATCAATATTGATGCGAGACTGAATTAAATTCTTATATAAATTTATTAAAGAACCTAATTTTTTTTTCAAATTTAATGATTTTTAATGGTTGTATTCTCAAAACAGTTTTTCATAAGAATAAACTCCCTATTTATAAATAGTAATAGTGTTATTATATTTAGTAAAAATTATTCGCATTAAAATCGCAAAATTAATCGATTATTGTAGATCCGATATTAGAGGAAGAAAATAAGCAGCTGAAAATGCTAATTATTGAATATCATTATTCTTATTATTATCAAATTTTGATCCTCTCACAAAGTTGTGTGAACTAGAAGTTCTAAAAATAGTTAATTAACTGCTAAACTCCTATTAGAATTAAAGTCCTTGAATAATAAACAGTCTATATTTATAAACCTATTGCATGGCTAAAGCGTGGTAGATTAATCAGTTTCAAGGACAAGACATATTCTTTGTGTGATGGACATCCAAGGAAGAGTGTTATAAATACAATATAATATAATTGATGTCCATAAATTTATTTAAATATTATTTATTTATCCAAAAATTATATCTTTTGGAATAAAGGGTTCTGTCTTCTGGATTGAAGGATTATATCTTTTAGTGTAAGGTTATGTCGTTTAAAAATGACTTTTGATATTTTATAAATAGTTCTTAATCCTATGAATTGTGTAATTAAAATTACAATACAAAATCAATTTCTCTCAATTATTTCTTTTTCTATTTATTACATCTCTATTTTTTATATTTCATGATACAAACAAAATTTGTGTTGACAAACAAAATGGATATTTGAAATAACAAACAAAAGTTTTTATAATATCATCCGTACAAAAGGATAAGCATTGCAAATACGATAAGATGTGAAATTTGTCTTTAACTTAAACATCACAACCTCAATTGCAATTGAAATTTTGCATGTGACTAATTGGATACACAAACAAAACAAACAAGAGCCATTTTGTCGGCACAAAGACATCCCGTGGGCCCAAATCAACTGCTTGGATACACATGCACCTGTTCAATACATCAAGAGATAAGTGTTTAAGATAAAGCGACTAAATACCTAAATTGGCCCTTAAATTTTATAATTTTAATTTTTGAGCATTTTAAACTCTACAAATAATTTATAATGCATTTAAATTTATAAATTTTAATAATATTATAAATTTTTTATTATTAATATAAATAATTTTTAAAATTTTAAACTTTTGTTTATAAAATATTGATTTCATATATAATTAACATGATTTTTAAAATAATAACTTTTATAAATTTCAAATAGAACAAAATTGTCTTTAACTTGAACATCACAATCCCAATTGCAGAGTTTTCCATGTGGAACATTTTATAAAAATCATTAAATATGCAAACAAGAGCAATTTGGCAGGACAGAGACATCTCATTGGGCCAATTTGGATACACATGCACGTATTCGACAGATCAAAAGCTAATTGTTTCAGATAAAACATATCTCTCTCTCTCTCTTTCTCTATCTATGGGGTTAAACGTCGGCAAAGAATAGTAATTTTCCGTATACATACTAAGGGAAGTGCTAAGACACCCAGAAAGGGCATATAAGGATGGTAAGCTAGCCAATTAATTGATTAGTATTAATTTTTTAGCATTGGTTAGCTCTATACTAAGTAAGTCCATATCATACATTTTTGCCTCATGGACTCTAATCTCCTACTTAGTTCACAATATACCCTTTCATTTATAATATAGTATTAGAGCAGATTCGACTCAGTTTAATTATTTCTCAGTTCACTGATGTTGTCGCTGCATTTCAATTCGAGCTCTCGTCTGGATGTCCAATCCCTAGCGAAGCCTATTCATAATTTCAAAGGGAAATAAAAATCCCAGTTTAGTTTTAGGAGAAGATTTAAAGTGTTAAGTGTCAACTGACCTCTCAGTTGCATTTGAGGAAGAGTGTTAAAAATCCCACATCTTAGCAAACCTCATAAATGGCATATAAAGGTGGTAAGCTAGCTAGCTAATTTTTGTGTTATTCTCTTTTATTTTTTAAAGTTCTGCTCGATTATTTTCTATTTACACAACTGTTAATCTTTTTAGAGATGCTAAGTTGTTAATAAATTTCTATTTCTAAATGTAAAATAAGTTTTATCTTTGTGGATCATTAGAATTCTAATTTCTGCATTGTGATTATATCAAATTCTAATTAATCCTTCTATATTAAAGTATAATTCACAATCTGAGTTAGAATCAGTATTTTAATTTTACATAAGCTTTGTAAAGTAAATTTTAAACGTTAATTATTCTCCACAGAGTCTTTCTAATTTTGTATAAATTTTATAAAACAGTTCCAAATGCAATAGTTGTTCTTCACAGAGTCATTTTAAATTTACAGTAGCTTTATGAAAAAGTTCTAAACTTTATAACTGACTCTCATAAACGCTTTTTATTTCTGCTGCAAACAGAATTTCGATATTGTGATTGAAATTTTTAAATTTTTAAAAAATTCAACTCACTCCCTCTTAGGTTGTGCCATATATAAACGGGACAAAAGAATTCCAATATTGTGCTTTAAATTTTCAAATTTTTAAAAAATTCAATTCACTCCCTCTTGGATTGTGCCATAGATAAACGGGACCAACAATATTCATATTTTTTCCTATAAAATGGCGAAATCATTGGGTGACAAAAATGTGAAAAAAAAAGAAGATTATTTAAAATTGGTCCATGTAAGTTCTAGATTTCAAAAAAAAAAAAAAATAAATAAATAATGAGGGAATTGAATAGATAGCTATTTGAAATTGCAATAGCAATAATTCATTTGATGAAATTACTAATAATGAGGTTATATATTACAATTCCGCGTTTCGCATAGTGCTAATAAATTATTTGAATAACTATTATTATGCTATTTTGAAAAGTTCTGATTTATAACTTGATATTAAATGATAAAATCTTAAAATAATAATGAATTCTCTTTATTATTAGATAATCAAATGGTCTTATAATAAAGTTCAACCTAATCTCTATTTAATTCTTTAATCCCTAATTTATAAATATAGATTTTTAAAATTTTAATAGATGTCCAAGAGGAAAAATAAAAAATTATATATATTCTATTTGAAAATTTAAAAAAAAATACATCCAACTAAATCATACAAATATAAAGAAAAAAAGAATATTAATAAAAAAATACATTTTCTTTCTTTTTATCTATATCTTAAAAAATTAAATATTTAATAAATAAAATATAAAAATATTTTTAAATGTATCATTATCATATATATTTATTAAAAAATAAATTTAGCAAAGATAAAATTTAAAATTTTAATTATTTAATTATCTACATATAGTTATTTAAAAAATAATTTTTTTAATTTATTAAAGGCCTAATGGCCAAAATAACACTGTGGGTAAAAACACAAATTTAATTCCAGAAAGTCGTTACAAATATATAAATTTTTTATTTCGCAAGAGATATAAATTTATTATTTAATTAAAATGATAGTCGTTACAAATTATTCAGTAACAAAAAAGAAAATAAAAAATTATTATTAAAAATAAAACTATTTCAAAATTTATCTAAAAAAAAAATATTTCAATGTATATAGATATATAAATATATGAATAAAATATTATATATATTTTTAAATTAAATTTTTTAACTATTTATCATCACATATTTAATTATGTAAATTCTATTTAAAAATGTACTGTTTAAAAAATATATCCAATCAAATCTTACAAACATAAAAAAAAATGTTAATAAAAACAATATACCTTTTTCTTTTTTTTTTTATCTCTCCTAAATAAAAAATTATATATATTCTATTTGAAAATTTATTTTTTAAAAAATACATCCAACTAAATCATACAAATATAAAGAAAGAAAGAATATTAATAAAAAAATATATTTTCTTTCTTTTTATTTGTATCTTAAAAAATTAAATATTTAATAAATAAAATATAAAAGTATTTTTAAATGTATCATTATCATATATATTTATTAAAAAATAAATTTAGCAAAGATAAAATTTAAAATTTTAATTGTTTAATTATGTACATATAATTATTTAAAAAATAATTTATTTTAACTCATTAAAAGTCTAATGGCCAAAATAACACTGTGGGTAAAAACACAAATTTAATTCCAGAAAGGGTACTTTACTAGGAGGGCTAAAAACCTGACTTTCATGTTCTTTTACTTGATTGAATTATTAGTGATGGGTTAGCTACTTGCAAATGGAATCCTACTCCGACGTCGGGTCTAGTTTTCCGGACAGTCACTCTTCAAGATAGATCCTTGTTAGAGAGATCCGTCCAATCCCAATCAAAGCATGAAGGATGCCCATATCTCAACTCGTTACAGGGTGAAGTCCCAACCAAGCCAAGAGGGGGAACAAAGACATCCAAAAAAACACAAACCTGTAGCCGTATTACACCTCCTAGTTATACCCAATATATATATATATATATGCAAACAATAATGATTTATTTATTTATATTCATATTTTTTTTATTTGGTTTCACTTAGTTTGCCATTTCGTTGTTAAAATCATAACCATAAATTCACACCATATGATTTGAATTCCTAAAAATAATAAAATAATATTTCACACAACATATGAAAGTCTTGCATGGCAAAATGAATTTATCGGATTAATAATTATTTAAATATTTTAGAATTGCAACTGCAATAATTCATCTCTATTCATTCATTGGATGACATTATTAATACAAGTATTTGTAGATATTGAATGAAATTTTTATTTCATTGTATAATTTAAATCACTCCATGATTTATTAATTTAGAGATGGAGTAAAACTGCATATAGCCTTAGGTAATAATAGGAACTCGAACGACCACACCACATTCATTAACCCAAACCCAGACCCTGTCACACCTGAAGTCCCTAGTCACCGGAGTTCCTTCCTTCAACACAATTGCGTTCACATATTTGTTCTCTTTCTCTATAAGAGCTGCAGCAGCTTTCCCATTCGCCCCAAGAAGCTCCGGCCATGAGCTCTTTCCTGTAAATTTTCAATTGTCATGTAAACTTCATGTTTTACATCAAACCAAAGTTAAAAACAAGAAAACTGAGTCAAACAAATTACCACGACATTCCGATGCCATTTTCTTTCTTCTATTGATTTCTTTCTCTCTCCTTTCTCACTGTGTTAGATGTAAACTACACATAATGGCGGATTTATATAGAAGTTTTTAAATTTTTAGTAGCAGAGTGTTTGCCTCTGTGGAGTAAGAAAAGCGAATGGAAAAAAAAAAAAACGTGGGCTGCTCGAAATTTGTGTTGACAAACAAAATGGATAATTGAAATAACAAACAAAATTTTGTAAATACAAGAAAACGTCGGCAATTTTGTAACGATAATGACATCTCATGTCGGCAATGTAACTGCTCGGAAACACGTGCACCTATTCAAGATATCAAAAGATATGTAGACAATATACTATTTCTTTCGTTGGACACCTTAGACTTCTTGACAAGATATCCTTATCTGAAGATGCTTGCGTATGAATGTAATGCATTTGTTCAAATCCTTATCCTCCACTCACAAGATGATAAAAAAAAATCTCACCCAATAGAAATAGAAATAAAAAATATGTTGGTCAAACATTTTTTTTTATCTTTTTGTTTGGTATAAATAATTTTAAAAGGTTTAGTTATTTCCAAATGAACTCGAAAGTCAACATCCCTATCCATGGTGCATTATCATGGCAACTCTATGGACGAAGTAAGGCTAATGGAGATTGGAATAGCATGTTGGATGGCATGGGTGCCGAGAATATGAGAGGGGAGACCCGGTGTAATGCTCTTCGCCGTTCCGGGGCCGGATGACAATTCGAGCCCTAGTGAGCTAGGATACGGACATCATGCCTTATCAAAAGGGGCTGATGACTCTATAAGGAAGGAGCTCTATGGACACTATAGGGCCACGAGCCTATAGTGCACGTCTCTCTGAAGGGTGAGGTTCCTATATGGGCAAATTATGTCGCCCAGAATGATCAAAAGGCCTTAGGCCATACACGGAGGTGCGAGACCCTTATATTTGTATCTGGTATATACCGCCCTATGATCGGATATGATGTTAAGACTCTCAAAATATGTATGGCTGATCGAGATTATGAGTTAAGTCTAGGCGCCAGAAGCTACGAGGATATGGCCCCGTGACATTTGATATGTTTGGTACAAACAAAGGAATGAAATATAAATAAAATTTTTATTCCAATATTTTGTCATGTTTGGGGAAAATTTTCAACTTTCATTGTTAAAGTAGTTGATAGGTAGTGTGAATACACAAAGAGACTTCCTACTATCAAAATAAAATTTTACACCTATATTTATATTGGTAGAATAAATTGCAAATGCTCTTGGATTGTTTTCAGTTATTTTCAATTTATTAGAAAAGAATAATAATAACTGTTTCATGACAAAACGCTAATAAAATTGCTGATAAAATACTGACAATTTACCGATAAAACTTTTCCGATCAAAATAAGCGACAAGTAAAATTCATATTTACCAATAGAAAATATAAATTTAGTGACAAAATATCATTGAGTAATTTACCAAAAGAGTGATAATCGATAGGTTATAATTTAGCGACAAGGGTTTTACCGATATAATTACTATTCAATAACCTAAATTAGCGGCAGAATTTTTCTGTTGTTAATTTTTTATTTTTTATTTTTTTGTAGTGAAGCCTAAAATACCACTGTGATAAGAGATTTTTACATTGAAATTACTGTTAAAATACATTAATTATATTCAATTATATTGTGCAATTCTTGAAACTTCACAACATTATCTGAAATTTCATGCAACTAGTTGTATTTAGACAACTCAACAAATATTTTTTTTCATAAACAAGTGCAAGAAAATTATGGCTTTAAAATTTAAGATTAAATATAATTAATAAAATTAATTATTTCAATATATGTAATACTTTAAGAAAAAAGTTCTACTTCATTACATATGTAATATAAAAAAATTTAAAATTTCAAAATAAATCCGTTTTTCCTTTTGAGAATTTCGAAATTATTTAAAATTGATACTTGTAATTAAATTCTAAGCTTCAAAAACAAAAGTAATAAATAATGACGTGGATTGAATAGATCAATAATTATTTAAATATTTTTAAATTGCAATAACAACAATTTATTTATATATTCATTCGATAATATTATTAATACAGTTCTTCGGAGACGTTGACTGAAACTTTTATTACATAATTTATTTGGAGATATAGTAAAATTTGACAGCCTTAGAAAACCGAAGGAACTTGAACCACCACACCACATTCATCGACAAAAACCCAGACTCTGTCGCACCTAAAGTCGAGAGGTACTGGAGCCCCTTCCTTCAACACAATTGCGTTCACATTACTGTTTTCTTTCTCTATGAGAGCTGCAGCAGCTTTTCCATTCGCCCCAACCAGCTCCGGCCATGAGCTCTTGCCTGCAAATTTTCAATTTTTCACGTCATACACAAAACCAAAGTTAAAAACAAATAAACTCAGTAAAACTAATAAAATACCAGGTGGGCATATATCAGCCATTGTCTTTGCTCTCTTGGTATCTTCCCGGCTTCCTTTCTACTCGGTTTGAGGAAAACTGTAGATAGCGTGGATTTATATAGAAGCTTTTAAAGTTTTAGCAGGAGATTTCTTTTCTATTTAGAATAGGAAAAGGACAAAAAAGAAATGTTTTAAAACGTGGGCTGCTAATTTTGTCAGTTACTTCGTAAAATAAAATTAGAAGAAAAAATGGAAAAACGTGGGTTCCAGCATTACGAAATGATTGAGAGAGGGGCTGATAACGAGTGAAAAAACAGAGGCTATAGCATTTCTTTAAGAGAGCATTTAGGCCCACTAAATATTGCTATTACTAAAACAGAGACCCAATTTAGCGGCTCAATTTGGCCCAAAGATCTCATATACGATTGGCAGCCCACTTACATTTGGGCCTGTCGTTGTTTAAAATTATTATTTTAAATAAAATTTTGAACACATTAAACATGTTTAAGTGAAAATTTATGAACGACTTTCTTTAAACAACAATTAATAGCTATGGAATTGTCCCTCTTATTTCTGTAAAATAATCTGAGGGACAGTATTTTTTATAATTTTTCCTTGTTTAGTGTATTTAAGAAAATAAGTTAATAAAACATATTTTCGTACAAAAGACAAAAGAAGAATTTCACATTTTCAAAAACTTTTTCGAACATTGACAGACTTTGTATAACTTTATAAATATATATGAATATATTTTCATTTATTGATCACAGATAACTATTATTACTAGTCACCGATTATTATCGGTGGCCACAATCACTATTCACTACCAAAGGCGATCAATTACCATCTACCACCGTCAATTTATGGGTGTCAAATTGGGTAGACATGGATTTGCCTAACACACAATTAAGGTTAATAAGAACACAAACCGTTTAATAATCATATTAAATTTATCAACATGAACACAGCGTGAAAATTAGACAGGTGACACATATTCAACATGCGTGACTTGTTTAATATCATAAACAAGTTAAGTAAATCATGTTCACTCATATACAATCCGTGTAATCCGGCTAATATCATAAATATGTTAATGGATTGTGTTGACTTATATATAACATACTTAACCTGTTTATAATATTTTAAAATTTTAATCTATTTAACTCAAATCATATTTAAAAATATGTTTTCATACATAAAATGATTAGATCCTTTAAGATTCATGATAAAAAAAATTAATATATTAATAAAGTTTAAATAGATTTTAATTATAGTATTTATATTTGACACTAAAATTATTTATATGCTCTTAACTAAATAGGTCACTCATCTAATCTGTACGTCAATCCGTAACATGACACGTTTATATTATTGTTTCAATTACTCAAAGTTTAGTGTTTCGATATATTAAATTAGAAATAATATAATTAATTTACTTAATAATTCATTGTTATTTAAATAAATTTAATAATTTTTTAAAAAAACCTAATATATTTAGGAACAAATTTAATAATATATTTCACTGTAATTGACCAGTAAATAATAATTTATAAAAATAATATTGACACTTGCCAGTTAGATCAACCCACTTAAACATGTAGCTAAAGATTTATATTAAATTAATGAAATTCAAATTTTATGTCTTTGTATAACTTATAAAAAAAAAAAATACATTATCATTATTTATCCTCTATAGTATATTTATTTGATAAGGGTTATATTTAAGCAAGCAATGATCATATTAAATCTACATTGTGGACAATACCAAGTGTTAAAAACCTTATGGATAAAATCAAGTTTTTCTTTTTTTTTTTTTTTTTTCTTTTTATTAAATACAAAATGCATATATATATATGAAGTTGGTAAAGAGGTACCAACCTCCATTGCATGCCCTAAAACAAAAGGATGAAAGAAATTTCTATAATATTCAAGATTGAAACTCTTCAAATATATTATTTAGAGCCTTTCCAACCAAACCCATAATCCTTAGTTGTTAAACTTAGCACTACCCTTTCATTGGATTTTTTTTTTTTTAGTTCTCGTAAAGACACAATGCCCTAACTTCCCACAAAGTCCTTATAATAAGTTCAACAACTTTTAGCCCACCAATAAAATTTTTTAATTAATTATAATTAATTAATCAATTCATTACCCAACAAAAAATATGTGCATTTGTAGAAAGGGTAGCATTCAACCAACACATGTAATATGTCATTTTGTAGTTCTTATTTAGAGCAGACTCATTGATTGAAACCCATTGATTCTTGCTAACTTTAACCAGTTATTCCTATTTTTAACTAATTCTGATTTAAAATTTTTAAAATCTTCCGTTTGCTCTTAAAGGTAAAGGGATTGGTTCAAAATATTTGCATTGCGAATAACTGAATCTATGACTTAAGTCATTGTGATCAACTCTATAAGTATTATTTGTCACTGAAATATCCATTGTCCACCTCTATGTTTGTTTGAATATAATAAACAAGTAGTGCCCCGTTATCAGTGATTCTTCTTTCTGCTTGTACTAACTTGCATTTGGATGTCAACGGTGGTACGCATTTTGTATATGCACACTAACTAATTGATAAAATGCTCAAATGGATAGCTGCACTTTAAGTAATGGAACTAAGTCTACCAGATGCAAAGTGCTAGCTTAATGAAAGAGATTGGGACATTTAGTTAACAAATATGAAGTCCATTACCAAAATGATAATCATCGATGGCGGATCGAGGAAATTTTTCAGTGGGAATATAATATGAATACTAAGCAAATATATTTAATTAATATATTTCAGTGAAGACATTTTTATAAATTTAGTGTGAGTAAATATATAAATATCCATAATATCGCAAATAAATCTAGAGTGTAAAAGATTGCAAAGAGAAAGAGATTTTTAAGTAGCAAAATCACATAAAAATTAGAGTGTCAAAATGAGGGCAAAGGGGGAATTTAAATTGAACCGTAGAACTAATCTAAACTAAATTGGAATCGAAAAAGAACCATTTCTAAGAACTGGAACAAAAAAAATTTATGTTTCAATTTTAGTTCATACTGATAATCTAATCGGAACCAAACTAGATCCAAACCGAACAAAAAGTGAACCAAAAAATTAATTAATAAATATATAATTTTAATTTTTGGATATATTATTTAATTTAAAACTTTAGAAACTTTGTTATTTATTTTCTAAATTAAAAATTATATTACTAATTACTAATAAATATTAAGATGATGTGAGATTCTAAGTGTAATTGATTAATTATTAAATAACAATAAATTTAATATTTAGAAAGAAAACTTATATTTAACTCATTCTATATTAAAACATGCATTTTTTCCTATATAACTTTTTTTATATTATAATTTATGAATTACTAAACTTTTATATATTTGTTGAAATGAAAAATCGTGTTCATCTAAAAAAATATATAATTGTGTAAATTTATTATATATAAAAATATATCAATTAATCATATAAATGTATTAATATTTTAATAGTATTTTAGTTAAAACTTTTCAGCCATAGTTTTAGTTGTATTATCATAATTCTATAATTACAACTATTTCTAAAATTAATTAACATTTTAATAGCATTATAATTTATAATTATAATATTTCCAAAGGCATGTGTTTTTTTTATTTTATCCAATGTTGTTATAATAATTAATTCAAATAATATAATAATTATTATATTTGTAATAACTAATAATTACAAATTTCTCCATACTATTCGTGATTTGACTCCATTTTTAGAGATTTTGGTATAATTATAAATTTCAAGAAGATTTCGGTTTTCCTTTTCCTTCTTTCTTCTTTTTCCCCGTTTGATTGGACGATTGCACCAAAATAATGTGAAAAGGAAGGAAGAAACAAGTGTTCCATTGCTGTCTGGCATGGGATCCACTTAAGCATAAGAAGCTTCTGGCATGACAATGATCATTAAGGCTCCACATAATCCAATTACTTTTGACTAATAATTGTAATTAAGGAATTTTTAAATATTAAATAATTGTTCAAATCATTGATTTGGTTATACCATAAAGCTAATTGTTTTTCTTGTATTTATATCAAAGGATTAATTATATTACAATGATTATTATAATTAAAAGAAAAAAAAAAACTTTTTCGTGATTGATTGGATTGCCAATCCAATTGGCGATGTTGTCACGTAACAAATAATTGGTTAGAAAAAATAAAAAATAATAAATGTCTGAAAGTGGTGAGATAACTGTCTTACCTAATAATCATTGCATTGGAAAGTACTCTGTAGATAAACAGTTCGATTTATATGACACATACACACATTGTAAACATTTACATGCCGACAAAAGTTTGTGGTTAGGATTTATTTAAATCCCCCAAACTTACAATTGTCAAAGAACTCCTTGTAGAGATTGAATCTTGAGGAGAAATAGACAAGGAAGTGTCACATTCATATTCTAAATCTTCAAATCCCCAAAATTCTTCTTCTTGCTCTTCTTCCTTTGGCATCTTCCATCTTTCTACATCCATTTCTTCTTCTTCCATTACTTCTAAGACCTGATAATGTACAAGAGATCAGTTCATTAACCTCAAAACTTCCTCAATATTTATTGTAATTTCAAAAAAATTGTCTTTTGGATTTTCCAAATTGATTAAAACTGTACGGTGGAAAAAATAAAATTGTGTCCAGCAACAGCTTTTTAAGTACTAATTCTAGTCAAAATGCTATTTTTTATAGTATTCAATAACATCGCTTTTGAATTAGCTTTTAAAGTTTAAATAACATTTTACTAATCTCATAATAGTTAAGCGCTTAATGTTTTATGAAAGCTACTCAATTAACGAAATACTACTAAAAACAGTTAATAACTATTTAAACAACTAATTTTTTCAAATAAATACTAAAATTTCGAGAAAAATTATATTTGAATAACAAAAATCCACAATTTTATTTACGTCCGTAGAGAAAAAAAAATGATGAAGTGGAAAATTTTAAAAAATCTCTGTTTAGTCATAAGTAGAATATTATATTCAGCATATATAAGTCCATGGTTTCCAAAATTCTAAACCAATATTATTTTAAAAAATTATGATAGAATATCACAGGTTGAAATTCTAAGAATCCAAACTATAGTCCAAAACAAGAGTTGTTTTCCAATCATTTTGATAATATGACATTAACATCCACTAATCAAATGGGATTTAATAGCTTATTAGCAGCATATAGATATATAGGTAGTGGGTAGGATAGGGGACAATCCTATCTAACATTGCTTGAGAATGCACAAATGCATTTCATGCCTATCTAACATTGCCTAATAATTGGACTAAATCTAAGTTTATATGTTGCATTCTTCTTAGCTACCAGTGAAAATGATATGCAAAGTCATAACAAGCAATAGCTAGCCAATCACAAAAGCCAAATACGCTAAAAGTTGAATGTTATACAGATAATTCCTTATAAAATGCTATCTTAATTTCTAAAAATTAGTTTAAATGTTATGTTATTGAAAAAATAGCGTTTAATCAAAATACTAAATCTACTTAAAAAAACTATTACCGAACATATATATTGAAGGATTAGATATATACAGTGAGGATTATGATTGGTTTTCAATCTTCTATAATTTCAGCCTTTGAATTGGTCATTATATAATATTTATTTTCTGAATAAAATCGAACTATTTGGCCGAATCAACCGATTTAGTTGGTTTTCAAACTTACTTTGAATTAATTTCATTTCAAAGAAAAATTAAATTCGATTAAACCAAATCGCCTGTTTGCACTCTCTAATTAGATCATTAAACACTAGATACTAATGTGCATAGTGTTGAATGATCACTTAACCAGTCAACTAAGATATAGTAATAATTGGAATCAAGAAGACAGACAGAAACATTTGTGATGCAATGATCTTTATCAAGAAGTTTAATTTATTTTGTAATCATGAAAATTGCAGCATGGGAAAAATTTTCTAATGCGTAACAAAACAGAGTGGTGTGACATTTGAACCAACTCTTCTTATATCATGCAGGTGAAATTACGATGGGCCACTTAATTTAAGACCAACATATCTGTCATGAAAATTCTAAGCTTCAAAACGCACGTAACTATATTATTTACTTAAGAATATTAAAATAAGGGTGAACTGTAACGTCCGTGAGATTTTCATAATTAGTATTTTATTTTATATTGTTTGAATAGCTTTTTGAGGTAATTTCAATAAAACCGAACCGAACCAAATTGGTTCAATTCAATTTAGTTCTATAAACAATTTGATTCGATTTAATTTAATTTACATACAAAAATTCCACTTATTCGGTTGATTTAGTTTGGTTGTTGCACAAAATATTAGACTTTTATTGTTAATTATTATTTGTTATTAATTTCGTTTATTATAATAATTGAAATGTAAGAAATATATATAACTAGATGATCAAAATAGCAAAAATTTGCAGTGTGTGATAGAAAATGAAGTAAAGATTATTGTCAAGAACAGCTAAGCTACCTGATTAATGGTAGGGCGCCACGTGGAAGATGCTCTAATACAAAGAGAAGCAGCTAAGGCAAGTCTTTTCAGCTGAGTAGGATCATAGGACCCTCCAAGCCTTGGATCTACAAGCCTTTCAATCTCTCCTTGGTTTAATATTGGTTTAGCCTGTTAAAAGTCAATGTTTAAGGATTTAATTAGTCTTAATTGAAAAAAATCTGCAATAGAGAGATTACCTAATTAACTGGGAAGCAATTTCTTTAAATGTAAATAAAAATAACAAGTCACAAGATTGGTGACCTTACCCAGCTGTGTATGCTCTGGTGAGACCCATCCACTGGTTTCCTTCCAGAAACTATTTCTAACAAAAATACTCCAAATGCAAATACATCTGTTTTCTCATCCACTATTCCATGCATATAGTACTCTGGTGCTAAATGCCTACAAAAGAAAAAATTGCAATTTTTTCCATCAAAAATCCATATATTTTTCAATTAATTTCGCTTCGACTATAATTCTAACTAGCAACTTCACGATCCTGAAACTATTCTGAAATCACTAAATCAAAACTAATTGGTGGAACCTAGTTAAAAATAAGTACTAATGAAGTTTGATTCAGTGTTTCATGATTTGTAAATTGAAATGTTAGTCTAAGTCTAATGAAGAGAAAGAAAAAAAGAAAAAAAAAACCATTACATACCCAAAAGTTCCTTCAATTGGAGCAATTGAATGGTGAGACCATTGAGATGGAAGCCATTTGGCTAATCCAAAATCAGATATCTATTATCACATTGAAACAAGAAAACACCAATGTTAAAATCAAGATTGGATTAAGTTTTTTTTTTTTTTTTTAAAAAAAAAGAAAAGACTAATTCCAAATGGGATACCTTACCAATGGTTCAAAATCGGCTGTCAGTAGAATGTTTGAAGATTTAATGTCACGGTGAATAATCCTTCTTTGACATCCTTTATGCAAGTAATTAAGCCCTCTAGCAGTCCCAATAGCAATCTTATACCTTATTTTCCAATCCAAAACTGGAAAATTTTGATCTAGATATAACAAGAAATTTATTAGAAAGATCTTAAAACAAGAAAAACCCAGAAAGGAATTGAACTAATTATAGTCAAAAAAACTCAAAAATGTGTTATTCACCATGAAGAAGAGAAGCAACAGAGCCTGTAGAGGAGAAATGGAAGATGAGATAAAGGCCATTATCGATACAACAACCTAATAAAGATAACACATTTGGATGACAAACATGACCAATTGTCCCAATCTCTGTAAGAAACTCCTTTTCTTTTCTTTCATCATTACAAGCTTTTGTTAGCCTTTTTATTGCAATTTTCTCTCCATCTCTTAGTTCTCCTTTGTAAACCTCCGCGTAGCCTCCTTTACCCACAAGGTTCTCTAACACCCATTTAACATAAACACAAATTTTAGCAAAAAATGACATAAAACATAAAAACTAGCAAAAGAATCATAAAAAAAAAAAAAGAAAACTAAATATATGTTAAACCTGGGTTAAAACCATTTGTAGCTTCAAGTATTTCTTCGTAGGAGAAACACCTCCATGTGGGTTTTGAAGATTGCTCTGTTTCTTGAACAAGCTTTTTCTCCCCTTCAATGGTGATTCCCTCTTCAAGTCCTTGCCTTTTTAATGAAAAAAGCTTTTTCAAGCTTTTGGTTCTTATATACTTCATTGTAACAGTGGACAGTGAAGCAGAACAGAGTACTCTGTTTCATGCAGAAAAGAAAAAGAAAGACAAAGAAACTCTCTCTCTTGGGTTTTTTGTTATATAATTTTAAGGAATCATCTAAACAGAGAAAGTTAGAGTCAAATAGGATTCTATGTGTCTTTATTGGTTTAAGGGAAGAAAGAGTTCATTGCCTGGGTGATTGTGTTGGGAGGAAATTGGAATTGAATTAAGAAATGTAATGGGTGTTTTCTACATGCCAATTTATGTTAAATTTTCTACTTAAAAAGGAGTGAAAAAAAAAATTAATAGGAGTACTGAACTTGTTGAGTTCATTTAAAATGAAAATGATTGGAGAGTGGAGGAAGGTAATAGGGTTTTTGGCCTGTGGTAGGGCATTAGCGACAAGGGTAGTTTGTATCCTTGCATTTTTGGGCCAATTGTTTAATTTAGCTCCCCTTCATGACTCATTTTATATTTTTTTTTTCAAACAAATCTTATCTAGTGCATAGAAAATTCTCAAAATAAGAATTCTTTGAATATATATTTTATTAGGGCAGAAATATTTTTACATTTACGAAATTTGAATTGCATTTCGAGACAAACTCACTCGATTACCATACTATTTTGCAAATCATAAATTTAAATTATGATGATGCAGAAGTTTGATTAATATATTATTAACAGATAGATTAAGGATTTAATAGTTAAATCATAAATGTCTCTTAAAATAAGCTAATATATTACTGAATTTATTAAATCTGAATTCTTCAATTCTTTCTAAACAGAGAATTTCAGAAGGACAGTTCAATAGGGAAAACAAACTTCATTAATTCAGATGCTATTCCAGGTAAGGAGACAAGCATATCAAATGGATGCTCCAGTAATAAAATCAGCTCATATATTTTATTTTTATTCGAACCCACTTGACTTTAATGTCAAGCCTGTTACCTAAAATTTGCTTACAATCCAAAACCATTAAGCCAAAAACCGAAACATCTAAACAATTAAATTTTTTAAAACATTAACCAAAATTTGGGAGTCTGAAAAAACAGTGTCAGTGCCAGGAAGATGATCTTTGACGAATATTAAACACTCTCTCAAAGCCAGAATTTCTGAGATCGATTGATATTTGGGAGCCGTCGAAATAACCAAACTGACAGAATAAAGCGGCTCTCTTCATCTTTGACTACAAATCCATGATCCACAAAATTTTGAGCAGAAAAAATAGCTCCACCAACGAAACATCTCCCAACAACCCCTAAATAAGTTTAGATTTTTTTTTTTTTAACCTGGCCGTCAAGCGGTAGAACATAAAAATTTTAGGCGTTCTCAGCAAAATGCGCTTTCTAATATTAAATTTACATTCTCGCTTTTACGCATTATTAAGGTCGTTTAACACCTCAACTAACACGTTGTTGGTTGGAGGTCTCTATTTATTTGGTTGAATATGTATTGAAAATATGACATATTAAATTTGGATACTTTTTCTAATTAACAAAGCTATATAAATAGAAAAAAAATTAGCTTATAGTGCGAAATTTAAATATTTAATCATTTCAAATAATTGTATATCAAATAACTTTAATTTCATTAAATGTCTCATTAACCTTTAAATTATCTTACTATACGCTATAATCATAATTAATAAAAAATTGATGTGGCCTAATTAAAATGTTAGAACTATTGTACAGATCATTGCTTAATAAAGTCTAGAACATTGGATTTTTAGTATGACTAATATTTATCGTGCATTACATGTTCGTACTCTTTTTTTTTTAAAGGAAACAATCCTCATTTGTTCCTTGAGTGAGTAATACTCCAACAAACAACAATGGATTTTATCCCAAACACAACGACGAGCGGAAGGAATGGAAGCTTTAGCAGGGAGATGAGCCCCAACATTCGATTGTCGTTTAGTCTACTTAACTCTAATATCAAGTCTATAAGTAAGAATAGATTTACAGTCTGATACAATCAAATCAAACTCAAAATTATCTAAACTAGAAGAATAAATAGCAGAAATTAAAACTTGACAATTAGAATAAACACAACTAGCTAAAAGAAAATTATCTTGTGCAAAAACCAAGCATTGTCTAAGAGCAAATGTTTATGCAATAGCAAGGTCGGTAACACATTCTTAAAAGCCAGATAACACGCATTGAAAATTGCTCTCCAAGTCTTCAAGGATCACCCTGTGGCCAATGAAATTCGAATATGGAAAAACAACTGCATTGATAAAA
Source organism: Jatropha podagrica (assembly GCA_947857235.1). Lineage (NCBI taxonomy): Eukaryota > Viridiplantae > Streptophyta > Magnoliopsida > Malpighiales > Euphorbiaceae > Jatropha > Jatropha podagrica. The sequence goes on from CANUEP010230171.1 coordinate 70,144, forward strand.
CAAATCCAGCTAAACAATTCACTGGTTGGGCTTGAGATGCTAGCACCATAGTGACCAGTTGCAAGGACATGGTTGTGGATGACTAAGTTGGCCAACAACGAGGCCTGCATTGCAGAATTAAAGTCAAAGAGGTATTGTACTGTAGCTTGATGAATTTGAAGCAAAATGGTCCTATTATTGTTCCATATAGCGTCATTGTGGAGCACCATAATTTCCATCCACATACAACCATGGACATTATTTTCTTATTATCGAGAGAGCTACAGATCTGTAAAATAATCTAAAAAAGTTTCATTTGGGTTAGGAGTAACTAAGCCTTCACTTCCCCAGACACCAATATCCTTATGACAGTGGACTAGTAAGTGATCCCCCCCCTAATATCATAAAATAAGCATTCCATAAAACCCCCCTCTCTTTCTTAGATTATCCTTCATGGAATGAACATTACGTAAAGCTTGCCACATGAAATCCCAAACTTTAGGAGGAACATGTGACTTCCAAACTTTTTGCCAAACCACTTCATTAAGATTGTTCGATCCCCTACTCAACTACCTAATCTTAATATGGTAGCCAGACGTCACTATGTAATTGCCCCTCTTGTCAAAATGTCAAAGCAAGGAGTCTTTTTGGTTTTGAATGCCAAGGGAATACTCCAATTAGCTCGAACATAATTCATGAAAAATAATTGCATAATTTTAGAGACATCCAATCCTACCACCCATAAATAAATCACAAACCTATATAAAATTATGTATGAATGAACTCTCATCCTCAACCATAAAAGAATTATTCTTTGGGATACAAGGGTCCTTAGTAATAAAAATATCCCTACCATCCTTATCTCACCACCGCAATCCATCTCTCAGCACCTCTCGAGAAGATAAAATACTCTACTAGCTAAAGCTGTAATTATTGTCTAAAACAACTGAAAGAAAGTCCCCCTGAAAATATTTAACTTTGAAAATTCTATAAACTAGACTATTGGTCTTAATTAATAACCTTTACCCTTGCTTTCCGAGCATTACAGTATTGAAATAATTAAGTTCTCTGAATCCCATTCCTCCATCCTTTTTACACCTATTTATTTTATCCCACAAAAGCCAATTGACACCCTCTCCACCCCCCTCTCCCGTCCTTTTTACTATTCCACCGAAATTTGTTCATCATAATGTGCATCTCCTTGCACACAATATTAGGGACAAGAAAAACATTTATACAGTATGAAGGGATAGGTTGAGCCACAGACTTAATAGGGACCTTCTGACCTACCGTAGACAAAAATCTATTGCCCAAACCATTCAATTCACTCCAAAGCCTGTCCTTTAAAAAGCCACAAATTTATTATTTGTTTCGACCAACTAATAATGGGAGCCCCAAATACTTCTCTCCCCTAATGGATTCAAAACACCCAAAATATTAAAAATATCCCCTTTCACACTATCCTCCAAATTAGGGCTGAAAAGTATACTAGATTTTTGAAAATTAACTGATTGGCCAGAAGCAATCTCACACTCATTAAGAATACACTTCACCCTACCAGCTTCCCCCACAGTAGCCTGAAAAAAGAATAGGGAGTCGTCTGCTACCTGCAGAAGCATCATTAAAATACCCACTAACCAATCATTCAACTTCACAGCTTCTAAAACCTACAAGCCATTATCATTTATCAACTTTGTAATTATGTTACATCTTTGCTAGGCTTTAATCTGATTATGGAGAAAACTTTATATACTTGTCCCCACTCTAAAACTAGAAGATTTTTGCTTGTTGCTGATTTCTCGCTTTCTCTGCTGCTAGTGTACTGCACCATTCATTCTTAAGCAACATTGATCCATAACCATTATACCGATTCTAAAACCCTTTTAATATATCTCTTTCGTTTCCAATGCTCATTATTCCTATGTAAACCCTAGCTTCTAACATTTTCAAGTAAAGCATCCCGCTTTGATATAAAATCCACATTATCACTTCTATTCCAACCATTGCACATAATTAGTTCTAAGTCTCCATCTTTCAATCAAGAATTACCAAAAGGAAATAGAGGTGTTTGTTGTATAATGGGCTTGAGCTCTATTTTGATTAATAATGGAGCATGGTCTGAAACAAGAGCTACTAGCATTTTACAAATCGCATCAGGGAAAAAAGCCAACCATTCTTCATTGGCCATAACTTGATTGATTTTTTCTTTAATACAAAAAGGCATATTTGCTCTATAAGCCCATGTGAAAATCAATCCCTCAGACGAAAGGTCACACAAACCAGCATCATGAAGAGCTTCCTTAAAACCATTCATAAGAAAAAAAAAAAAAAAGAACATTGAGCGTCCTCCTCATTTTCCATATTAGAGGCAATGTAATTGGAATCACCTATACAAAGCCAGGGAAGCTGACTTTGAACTGCTAAGGCCCGGATTTAATTCCAAAATGCCTTCTGCGAGAACTTCCTGAAAAACCATAGAACCTAACGATCCGCTAAATTGACATCTCGATAATTCACGGTGCCCTCAATGAAATTATTAGAATAACCAAAAATAGAAAACTGACTTCATTCTTTCACACCAAAGACAAGACCCACCTATACCCATGCTATCAACTAGAAAGCAAGAGTTGAATCAAAGAAGATTACTTAATTCTTCACTGAGAGTTAAGTAGAAAATTAATATAATCAATTAAAATAAAATTATTTTTATTTTTTAACCAATAAAATTAAAATCCTTAAAAATATGATATTATTACCGCATTTAATATATATTTTACTTAGTATATAATATATATAATTTCTTATTTATCCAATAGAATTTAAATTTAAAGAGAAAATTAATGTAACCAATCAAAATTAAATCACCCTTATTTGTGCAATTAATAAAATTCAAATCCTTAAAAATATTATATTCTTTCCATATTTAATATGTACTTTATATAAGACAATATAATTTTAATTTATCTAATAAAATTTAGATTTAAATAGAAAATTAATCTAATTAATCAAAATTAAATTATTTTTATTTATTTAACTAATAAAATTAAAGTTCTTAAAAATTATATCCTTACCATATTTAATATATACTTTATATAGTATACAATATAATTCCTTTATTTTTCAAATAGAATTTAGATCTTAATAGAAAATTATTATAATCAATCAAAATTAAATTATCATTATTTTTCAACCAATAAAATTAAACTCTTTAATTATATTTTTTTACTATGTATAAATTTAGTATGGAACATTTTTTTGTGATCCCAATGTTTCTTTTTCCCGTTCGTACTTTTATTAACATTTATATAATGGCTTAAAATAGAATTATAATAAAAAAAAAGTTGTTTCAGTATAAAAGAAAAAGCTGTAATTTTCAAGAAAATCTGGAAAAGAAATAGTAAAACAAGGAAAAAAACCAACGGAAGTTTGCATTGAAAACGTTAGTCTTAATGAATTTTAAAGATCCAAAATTGCGATTTTGTTAGATTATCAATTCTTTTTATGGCTTTCCAAATTCTACCCTAAATTTGTTGCTTCACGGAATATTCTCATGATTCAGAATATGTCGTTTTATGGAATATTCTTAATAAATTTTGTGCAGAATATAATTGATAAATTATTAATTTTCAATTTATTTATATTAGAGCATATTGGGTCAAGTTCTAAAACCTTAGTTACATGCTGAATTTATTATTATTTTTTCAAACATAAAAATCAAAGTTCTTGTTGATAAAATATAGTATTATATCAAATATGTCAATTATATTTATTAAAACTTATATAGTAAGGTAACTATGACATGTAGTTATTGTCTTATTGAGACTCTAACCGACCAATATCGTTTTATAATAATTTAAAATTATTTTTAAAGGTGTTTCTTTAAACAATAATCCTCAATTTAATGGGAAGACAAAGACAAATAAAATTTTGGTTTCGCAATATAAAAAATTAATCAATTGAAGTAGTAAGTGAACTCAGTCTCTACAAGAATGAGAATATAAATTTTATTTTTCAGAAGCGAGTTTTATTGAAAAGGCATAAAATTTTGAATCAATTGCGCATACACGAACACGTGACCAAATATATTAATGTTCTATTCAATCGACCTCAGTATTAATTTTAAATCCAACCGATGAATTATATTAAATCGACTCAAAATAAATTTGATTCAAATAAAATAATTGATAAACTGATCCTTCATTGAATAGTTGACTGAATCGAACACACCCTTAAAGGATAGGTCAGTAGTAATGATATTTCTTTTTCATACATTTTCAAAGGATTAAAGCTATGATGTTAATGTTGAGCTGAATTTGTCATAATGATAATTTTCCTTTTTTTTAAAAAAAATTAATTGATTAATTGATTTAGATAAATATATAAATTAGCTATGCAACAAGTTTCTATTATGGTGTGATGCTTGTGACAAAGTTTTAAGGAAAGAGGTCTAAAACCAATAATTATCAGTTCAACATAAATTTAACCCAAAAACATAAGGTTATCGTTTCCCTAAATCTATAATATATAATATGTAATTTATATATATTCTTTTGAATAATATGTTAAAATTTACTATAGAAGCCAATAGAGGTTTTGGTCATTTAACAAATAAAAAAAAATAGAATATATTCTTTTGAATAATAACACTAAAAATAAAAAAAAATTGATCACATTAGATATTGCTGCTTGAAGATGATATTTGCAAAATATGTAAATCTTCGTAGTAGCAATTTTAGTCCTTTAATTGATTTGGATGAAAAATATGACATACGTATATGAGTTCCTATCACTGTGGTTGTGTTCGAAAATAGCTTTTTTAGTAACTGTTAGAGTTTTGATTAGTTAAAAGTGCTAAATGCTGTTTAAAAAATTATTCACTAACATAACGTTTGGACTAGCTTTTAGAGATTAGAATAATTTTTTATGAAAAGTTAACTCATTTAACGTTTAACTTTTAGCATTTTATGAAACACTACTAAAACAGTTAACAACTAAACTCTACTAAAACAACTATCAAAATAACTAATTTTACCGAACAGACCCTATATATCAATAGAACCAATAGAAAAAGAATCCGCACTATTAGATTTCATTGATAAAAAATTTACATCTGCAAATCAACATCTAAAATTTCCAATCAAATAAAATAAAATACTATATTTTTATTTAGTAAAAAACCCTGATAGAGAAGGGACCAAACACTCACAGGGAAAGGACAAAGGAACTCCAAATATGTAAATAAACAAAACAACAATAACAAAAATCAAAACAAATGTATTATAGAAAAAATAGCTCTGATTTTATTAAAAGTGATTAGGAGATTAGAAGAAAGAAATAGTAGAAAACATAGAAGGTATGAGACTATCGTGAATCAATAATAGCAGACTTAAACTAAAATTCGGATTAGACAATTAGAAAAAGAAGAGAGAGACTAGAGAGAGAAAAAATCCTACTTCCTTTTCTTATTTTCACATTAGTTAATTCTGTTTCACAAAATTTACTTAATAATAAAATCTCTAACGTGACAATTACAAGTTTTTTTTCCAGAGATTTATGGATTTAGTTGAAGCAATTAGATATTAATTAGATTAGAACACCACAACATTAACAAATAGAAGTAATTAGATTATTTATATAAATTACTTGACATAAATAAACCAAATACAAACATAAATAATTTGAGGTGAGAATAAACCAAACATAAATAATTTGCATCTACAGCAAAACTAAACTTAAAATACAAACATTTCTTGAGGTGAGAATTGGTAGTGAGCCAATATAAAACTTTGAAGAAATTTACAAAAAAAGCTTGTTGAAGACTCTCACAGTCATCATTAGATCCAAGCTAAGAATTGATTTGAGGTTCTTTGCCAAACAATTTACAAACCGATTACATGCTATGTTAATATGTTTGAACTCCACTTGACTCATTTGACACGTTACAGAATTAAATTTGTTGAAATCTTTTCCGCCAACGCCAAGCCATTTTTGTTTCTGAAAAATCTAACAAAGAGCATTTCAGAAGTCATATCCACATTGAATTTCATTTTACCTTCACAAGTTAATTCCCAACATATTCGAAGATCTAAAACCATAGTTTTTTTACTTGTCATGAAACCATTTGAGCATACCAATCATGGAAAAAGAATCCAATCATTAAAGGAAAAAGGTTAGGATTATTTGCAATGCTCTGTTTCCTTTCACTGTACATGTTCTTATACTCGGACCAAATGGTATTCAGATGGAGCATTCTTAATAGCAGTTAATACAGTTAATCAGAAAATGCAATTTATGTTCACTTGTCCAACCGCTTATTGATTATTTGAAACAGTGATTGATATGGAGGAATCGTGAATTCAAATTTTTATTGTCTTACTAAAAATATTTTTCTTTTAATAAAAAATTTTATTTTATTAATTTAGTCTATAGATAAGACCATGAATCTGATTTAGACAAATTAATCCCGAGCTTATATATGAATATGTTTGGTATTGTGTTGAAACTAATTTTCCGAAAAAGGCATATGTTATTTAAAAAATGTTTAAATTATTTTATAAGTTTTATGGTTATTATATAAAACAAAATTTTATTTTAAAATAAATTTACGTGATCTTTAATTAGAAATATTTCGAATAAAGTGTGATGTGTCTCAACAATATCAATATCTTAAAAGTACTAATGCCAGATATACAATAGTTGATTTGTGTCCTGTGTGAGAGAGAGAGAGAGAAAGCGTGAATGAATCGACATTATTTACAGTTGCTTTTTGATGCTTTTAGCAGAAATGGGCATGTGAGTACTTTTTGGGTTGTTGAATTGAATATGTATGTATGTATAGTTGGGCTGTGTTTGGCTTTAAGAGGTCCACGAAATTGTTTGTATGTGCATGGTAATTTCAAAAGGGACGTTTAGCTGCTTTTTCTGGTTTTGCAACAACTTCATTCAAATTGCAAATTTTCCCCTACCCAAATGGCTGAGTGATGTCCCCACAATCAAAAGATAACAAGTTTGCTGATTTCACAAGAAATTTTAATAAAAAGATGGAGAGTGAACTTGAAAAAAATGAATAGACGTTCACGTAATCAGCTAGATAAATTCTTTAAATTTTCTATAATGATATGATTATGTGATTATTTATGAACTAATTACTTATAACGAATACAAGAAATTCAAACCATTAAATATGATAGAAGAACATGTGATACTGCAGACTGCAAAAGATAAAATAATCTATTTAATTCTCCCTAAATTGCATATTTATCTAAATAAAAACAAACCATGCAAAAAAATAAAACAACTGCTTCACGTAAAATGAAGATATCATAATTTCCATATAAATTAGAGATAAAACACGAGAAAGTAACGGAAACATAAAAATATAGATTTGTGCCAAACAGACATGTGAGTCAAAAATCCGTTCCTTCTCACCTATAATTACATGTTTGATTGTTGTGTTTTGATGGAAAAAAAAAATAATGAGTTTGAAGTCTACTTAAATTGCATTATAATGTGCATGAAATTGGCTATAGAAAAATCAATTCTAAAATCAATAATGTGCTAGTCTAAAAATATCTTTATTCGCATATTTCAATATTTCAATTTCTCTAAAATTAAATTTTCAAAAGAGATGTCTAGCATGAAATTGGGCTACGAAGGAGAAGGTGTAGTTAATAATGTCATCTAAGCTGAAGATGGGGCATTTTGATCAAATTCGATTCTAAGTCCTAAATTTTTTATATAAGGCTCCATTTACTTATGTATGAAATTTTTTTGTTTTATTAATAGAATAAAATTCAATTTGGTCCCTGAACTTATTTAACAAAATAAAAAAGATCATATTTAACTTTTTGGATCCATTTAACCCTTAAACTGATATAAAATGATTAAAAAAATTAATTTCACTTTTTAGACTAATTTAATCCTTGAATTTATTTTAATTTTTATAAATTAATGATTGATTTAATTTAACACGATTGACTTTTCATCTCTTTTTTTCCTATACCAACAACACTCAAATTAAACTTTTTCAACATTTATGAATATAAGTTTAAAATTCATATAAACATCATTTCTTATAATATAATAAATTTATAAACATGTATTATAACTTTAATTTATTCAACATGAAAATAATTTCATAATCAATAACTCAGTGGTAGAAATTAATTTTAAAATGTTCAAATTAATACATATTTATAAACTCAAAACCATCAATCAAGATAAAGAGAAAATAATATACTCCATGCATTATTTTTTTATATTTTATAATTAATTAATTTTTTAATAAATTAGTGAACTCGATCTTAACTACAATTTCAATAATATCTATATAAGATTTTACATTGTAAATACAATAAAGAATTAGAGATTAAATTGACTAAAAATATCAAATATGATTTTTTTTAATCATTTTAAATAAGTTCAGGGATTAAATTGACCTAAAAAGTAAAATTGAAACTTTTAATCATTTTATACAAAGATTAATTGGCCAAAAATGTCAAAACTGACCTTTTCAATCTGATAAACAAGTTTAGGAACCGAATTAATCTTTGTTACTTTATTAATTAATTGTCTTTGGTGTTGTTTGAGCCAAATTACAATATTTAAGCACAAACTTATACTAATTTATACCTTTTGTTATTGTTTCTTTATAAATTTTTCAGTTAAGGTTTTTATACGTATAATTCTACGATTATTTATAAAATAAAAGCACTATAATTATTTTATATTGTCCAAAAAATATAAAACTACTTAGTTCATTGAATCACTAATGGAGCTGATGTTAAGTTATGAATTCTGAATACACAGTTCACATAATAATAGCAACGAATGCATCAAAATTATGCTTCCAAACTCCTTTTCCTTTCCCCATTGTTTAGAGAGGGAAGTAAGCAAGAAAACGATCAATCATAGAATAACATTCCTTTGGTTTATACTCTGGTGCAACATGACCTCCTCCCTGCCCAAATTACAGCAAGCATCCATTGTCAAATTTGCACTTCCAATAGATACATATAGGGTTGAACCGAATTCGGTAAAATCAATCAAATCGAATAAATTTATAAGTTCGGTACAATTCAGTTTTATTTTTCTCACCTTCACAGTAGCGAATATTAAAGTATAGTCACCATTTAAGTATTTCTCTGTGTAACTGCACCATAAGAAAAGAGTTATTTTAGATTTATTCATATAATTTTCAAACAGAAGTGAATAATATAAAAGAAAAGGATATAAAAAAAGAAAAAAAAAAAACCCTACCCAGCAACTTGGCCATCCACAAACCAAGGCCTCCAGTATTCATTCGTAGTTAAATTCAGTAAATGAATCCAGTTTTGGGTGCCAATGTGGGTTACTGACATGTCATGATCTCCGCTGTACAAATTTTGAAATGAGATTAGTGAAATTATTTATCGTTTATTGAAATTAAGGATTAAGATCCTATTAGAAGACATTAATTACCTGTATATAAGAGCTCGAAGGCTTTGTTTGCTGAGATTTCTATGATAATCAACTGTACTTAAGACATCCTTTGTATATGCTAAGGTCGCATTGCATCTTTTCCAAACATTAGTTGTGTTCTATTTACCATTATACATCACAATGAAACGAGTCAGGAATTTTATATATTTTATTTATAAATAAATTACAACTTTGATTGAAAAATTCTATAGATTAAATTTTTTAGATGATTTTTATTTTTATTTTCAAAATATATACCTCTCGGACTTGAAGAGCGTCTCGAACAGCTTTGTCATTAGCCCAAACACCAGAAAGCACATAGTTATATTCCTGAAAAAGTAAAAACAGTGCTTGTTACTTACATGTATTGTACAGAAAGGAAAAAGAAAAGAAAGAATTACCCGACACCAATATGCACTATTAAGTGATGGAATGGAAGTATTTTCATGGTCCTGGTAAAGCGATCGTCTTCCTTCAATTTGTCTCAGACCTTGTCTCGGTTTTGGACTTGCTGTTTGGCAAATAGGTTCCAGAACTTGCATCAGATTGATTTGAAGAATCAACTGAAAAAAAATAAAAATAAGTAAAATATATACATAAATAATTAATTTTATGTGCATTGAAAAAAGAAAAAAAAAATATTACAGATAGATATTCCTATCTATCCAACCTCATCGATGGCGTTGATGTCTGAAACGCATGCTGTATTGCTTGCATTTATATTTACATAATCTCCACTGCAGTCTTCTTTGGTAGTCTGATAAAAAAATAGTGTTCCGTCATGGTTCTTGAAACATATATTTTCAAGAATTCAGTCAATAAATTTAGAAATATTATAAAATATTTATTGGGTATCCGAAATAAATTTGCTAAAATAAGAAAAAGGAGCAATGGACTGACCTGATAGAGTTCATTAGATATGAGTGTCAATCTATGAACAAACGGTACTCTTGAATTATCATCAATGAATGAATCTGTCTTTGGATTCCCAAGCACATATCCCTGATAACAAAAAAAAAAAAAAAATAATAAATCATGCTTATAATTAAAATCACATGATCAATGATCAAATCATGATTAAGTTATTTGATGATAAGATAATTTACTTTAAGATTCATTGTAGGAGATGTTCCAGCTTCATTACCTAATAAAAAATAAAGAGAGATTAAGAAAAACCTAAAATTATATATATATAAAAAAAGAAATTGGAAATTACCATCAAGTATATGTTGAACTATCATTGGAAGGGGAATGCCTGAGTAGGAATCACCACCAATGAATAGTTGATTGGTCAAATACTGAGGATGGTCAAGTAACCACTGCACAACAACCATCAATCATAATTAATTATTTCCAATAAATGAGATTAGAGATTGAACCTCATGCCCAAGCCCAATAATATTTTGGGCTGGGCTAAATGAGTTTTGGACCTATAAAGGCCTCTAAATATGTCACTGCAAATGCCTCTAATTATTATTATTTGAAAAATAAAATTTTATTATACAAATGGTATGCAATTGCATTTAATTATTATCAATTACCTTTTTTAAAAACTCGTATGTCTGAGCTGCAGACTTAATGTCATCAACATAGTAATTTTCTTGGGTTGTTGAGTAGGAGAATCCAGTCCCAACTGGTGCATCTACATATATTATGTTTATCCCCTAAAAATAATAATTATTGGCATTTAATTAAGTTAATTATATTTAATTTTTTAAAAAAAAAAATTAAATCAGAGAATGTGCAAAAGCTGTATGTACCTGTGTCCATGCAAAGGGATTCAAGTGTAAGGATGGCAAGCTTCCATTATAATTTGAATAATCAAAAGCTACTGGACCTGCAGAAAACAGAGGTAGATGATACTAATAATTTTGTAACTATGAGTATCAATTAATAATATACTAATGAATTAAATAATTACCACTTTCATAGAAAAAAGCAGAGAGGACAGAGCAACCAGGGCCACCAGTCAGCCATAGCATTAGAGGATCTAAAGTAGGGCTCCTTTGAGACTCCACAAAATAGTAAAATAGCTGTGACTCATTGGATGCTCCAACTCCAATATATCTACACATAATATTAAAAAAAAAAAATTGGTCACACTACTTTATTTAAAAAGACTTGTGATGTTTGGGCAAAATAATGAGCATATAAATGATTGGTTCGATTACAAATCAAATTGATTTTTTAAAATTCAAATAGAAATCAAACCGATTAATTCACATAAATGTATGTTTAGCAAAATTATATTTTTTGATAGTTGTTAGTTAGTTTTTTAAGTAGCTTTTTATACCTATTACAAAATGCTATTTTAACTTTTAAAAGTTAATTCAAACGCTATTTTATCGAATATTATAAAAAAGAACATTTATTATTTTGATCAGTCAAAATGTTAAAATTATTTAAAAAGTTATTACCGAACAATATCAAAACCTGTGTTTGTATATTTTTGTCTAAGCAAGTGTAATTGAACAAAGGAAAAAAAAAAAGAAGTAAATAAGAAGTGGAAACTCACCCAGTTTCAAGATAAAAAGGAAGATCACCGTCAAAGCCAGGCAGATTAGTCACGACTGTTTTTGAAGAAGCAATATATGAAAAAGCCAAAATAATAAATATTTGCAAACAAATTACATTTCTTGAAAATTTCGAACTTTTCTTCTTTGCTCTTTCTGCTGCCATAGTTACGAGATGTTATGCAGAAAGAGAAGGGCAACTGTAATATAAAGGCTAGAATAACAAACATTAATTTTTATTACTTCAGAAGGTTAGTTGTAGCTAGCAATATATACCAAAAAGTACATTACTGGAAAAAAACCAAACAAGAAACCAAAGTGAAAGTTAGGTATAGAAAGCAATTTGATGAGACTAATTAATCTTCCAATCCAACTTTCTTTCCTGTATTTCTAATGTTGGACAACACAAATTTCCTGAGATTTGGATCACTTGCACCTTTTTATGACATTTTTTTATTTATTAATTTGATGACTTGAATTCATTTATTATTGTTTAATTTACTATTAAAAGAAATTTTTGGATTAAGATTAAACTAGTTAATATTATATTATATTAAATATCATAATTTTTATATTGTATGTTCTTACAACAATTATCATTTAGCACATGATTTGCATGTTTTATTTGATTTCACCATAACATCAACAGTTCAGCACATTGGAATTAATTTTACAAAATAAAGACTTGCAGATAAGGCATTTGACCAGTGCTTACTTTTCATCCAATCTTTGGTTTCTGTGACTTGCATATACCATGGACCTGACCGCAGATTGCTTAATCCATCTTACCCCAAAAATGCAACCAACTACATTTTTCTTTTTTTGACTAGCAGTGAAAATAAACAAATCAAATTACAATGCTAATAACATTAATGGTAAATTATTATTGTCTGAAATTAGATATAATGAATTCAATTAGTTATTATTTTCGAGGCTGTTCTAATAGTATTGGGTGTTTTAGTAGTTGTTAAGCTGTTTTATTAACTAATTTTTTTTTATATAGCGGTTTAAATTAAAAATATTCAATAATAATAACCGTTTAACTTAAAATGATAAAAAAAATCGTTAATTGTTTAATTAGAGTTGAATTGAAAGGAAAAACAATGGGTATGATTGTCCAAAAATATTTAATTAAAAGTTACACGCTAAATGTTAGAGTATTTATTCTAAAAAAAAGTTAGAGTATTTAATGTTTCATAAAAAGCTTCTCAACCTTTAAAAGCTATTTCATCTGTTGTATTTTATTTGCTTGTTATTTTTTTTTCTATATTTCATAATGTTTACAAAGTTTTTAAATTTAAATATTTAAACAATCTATTTTCATATAATAATTTTTATTATTGTTCATTAAATGAAATATTTTTATTAATATCTTAATGAATTGAGTAAAAAAAGATAAAATAATTTTTATTGACTAAATTTTTAAGAGTTAATTATAAATTTAATATCTAAACATTTCAAAAAAATTTTATTTCAATATCTCAATGGAAAACATTGAGATTTTGGCTATTAGAGATTTTGATTCTGTTCATACGAGAATTTTTAAAGGACTCTGCCTCACTGGAAGCTTAATACAGAGGGTATTGGTTGATTTGAAGGTCACTAATTGAAAGTGGATTCTGAGCAAGAGTTAAAGAGCAATTTTGTCCTTTGATATTTACACTTCACTGCTTGATATGTCAAATCTGACGTACTAAACTATTTGGGATCTTACTCAACTTCATTTTTAACAGTCTCACGTTTTATAATTTATAATTAATTTTATAATTAATTCAATTCTTAAAATATGTGTATTATAAAGCATGGAGTCTTAAAAAAAACCGATAAAACATTTAAATCTGAATAGAGTCTTTATTGTTAAGCTTTCGGCATCGCCTGGACTATAACCGGAGACCTTCAGTGTGCTAGAAGGATGTGATAACCAACTACACCATTACTCCAAACTAAAAAGAATATTATTTAGTTCTTTGTTTAAATTAAAGTATCAATTATAAGGGAAAAAAAAATAATCGTGAGACATTCATACCCTTAGAACACTATACTAAATCAATAATATATTAATATTTCAAATAAATATATAACCATTTATAATAAATCATAAATATAAAATAAAATTTAATTTAATTTATTATTTCAATGACAAAAATAAATTAAAAATATACAATTCATTTTTAATTAGTAATTAAAAAACTAAATTGATTAGCTTAGTGTATGAAATAATTTCATATGTTAGGAGTTATGTTGCACAGACATAAGATATGAGATATAAAAACGTACGGGATACAATAATTTTAAAAAAGTATGACATCTATACTCTTAAGACATACAATACAGAACAAGTAATACATTAATGTTTTAAATAAATAATTAATTATTTGTAATAAAATATAAACATAAAATAAAAAAAAAAACTTAAATACTTATTTCACTTTTTATTGATAATTAAAAAAAATATTTTGATTGATTAATATAGTATATGGAATAATCTCCTATACAATGAGAAAGATTGCACGGACACGGGACACAGATACAGGAATGTACATGATTTGATAATTTTTAATCAAATAGAATATTAATATATTTGGACACATTGTACATAATAAATAATAGATTAATATTTCAAATAAATAAACAATCATTTGTCAAATATAAAATGAAATTAAGGTTATTATCACTAACACTAATATATTAATATAAATTTATTCTTTATTATAAAATAATTAATAATTATTCTATATGCTCTCATAAATGAATTTTAAAAAGTAAAACATTCACATGCTTAGAACACGCTATAATAAATAAATAATACATTAATATTTTAAATAAATATACAATCATTTATAATAAATCATAAACATAAAATAAAATTTAATTTAATTTATTATTTCAATGACAAAAATAAATTAAAATATACACTTCATTTTTAATTGGTAATTAGGTAGTGTGGACATGGGGCATGAGATGTGAGAACGTACGAAATACGATAATTTTTAAAAAAGTACAACGCCATCCTCTTAGAATACACAATACATAACAAGTAATACATTAATATTTTAAATAAATAAATAATCATTTATAATAAATTATAAATATAAAATAAATAAAAAAACTTAATTTTTTATTTCAATGGCATGAAAATAAATTTAAAGAAAGAACGCTTCACTTTTTATTGGCAATTAAAAAAACACATTGATTGATTAGCTTGATATACGAAGTAGTCTCATATACTAAGAGGTAGATTGCACGGATGCGAAACACAAAATACGATAAAACATATGACATGATAATTTTTAATTAAGTAAGACATTTATATACTTATCACACATTATATATAATAAATAATATATTAAAATTTTGAATAAATAAATAATCATTTATAATAAATTATAAGCATAAAATAAAAAAAATCTTAATTTCTTATTTCAATGAGATATAAATAAATTAAAAAGAACTTCATTTTTATTTCATTTTCATAATAAATAAATAATCATTTTTTATTGATAATTAAAAAAAATCTTGATTGATTGGCTTGATATATGGAGTGGTTTCATATACCAGATGCTAGGTTGTACAGACATGAGACACGAGATACAAGAATGTATATGATATGATAATTTTTAAATAATTAAATCATCCACATGCTTAGCATATAATATATAGAATAAGTAATACATTAATATTTTAAATAAATAAATAATTATAATAAATTATAAATATAAAATAAAAAAGAATTTAATTTCTTATTTCAATAACATAAAAATAAATTAAAAAATATTTCATTTTTAATTAATAATTAAAAAAAGAACTTGATTGATTAGCTTGGTGTCCGAAATAGTCTCATATGCCAAGAGTTAGATTGCATGGATACAGGACACGAGATACAAGAACGTACGAATTTCGATAATTTTTTAAACACTGTGATATCTACACGCTCAGAACACACTATACAAGATAAGTAATACATTAATATTTTAAATAAATAAATAAATAATCAATTGTAATAAATTATAAACATAAAATAAAAAAATTAATTTCTTATTTCAATGACATAAAAAGATAAAAAAACAAATAATTTTTTATTGATAATTAAAAAAATACCTTGTTTGATGGATTGGTACATAGAGTAATCTTTTATATCTGAGATCTAAATTGCATGGACATGGAACACAAAATATAAAAATGTACAAGATATATTAATTTTTAAACAAGTAGGTCATACACATACTTATAATACACTAAACTAAATAAAATATACTTTAATATTTTAAATAAATAAATAATTACTTATAATAAATCATAAAAATAAAAATACCTAATTTTTATTTCAATATAATTAATTAATTTCTAAAAATTATTATCATTATTGAAAAAATATATTAATAATGTGTGTATTTTTTTATGTAAGTCATATCATACATGATTTTTATTATTATTAGTAAAGTGTTTCGCAGGACATTCAAGAAAATATATCTTAGTTAAAAATAAAAATTTTATTTGACTAATTTTACTCAACCAACTGTTATTAAAATAGCTAATTTTACCCTGACAGTTACTAAATCTAAAATTATATCTAGTTATAAAAATAAAATAGTTAGTTAACATCAAGTATATGTTGAACTATGATTGGAAAGGGAATGCCTGAGTAGGAATCACCACCAATGAATAGTTGATTTGTCAAATACTGAGGATGGTCAAGTAACCACTACACAACAATTGAAAAAAAAATTATTATGATAAATTTAACCGTTAGGTTATTAAAAATATATTTTAAATATTCAAAATGTATTTTAAATATTGCACAATTTTTTAAATATTTAGTGAAATCTATAAAAATTCCATTTAATGTGGTCAACTTGAAAATTTTGTGGTAATTTTCTATTCAAACTTCATTTTAATCGTGTTCATATAATCTATATGTGCACATTTTTTTCTCAATGGAAATTAACATAAACAAATCCATTCTCTAAAATTTATGTACATTATATATCTATGTATACATTTGTCTCCCATTATCTCGAGAATCTTACACACTAAAAACTTCACAAAAAACTTCACAAAAGACTAAAATAATAGTAAGATAGACTTTTACGTTGGTATAGTTTCCAAAGTTACCAAGCTAGATAAAATTTTCTATATAAAAAGAAAATTTTTTCAATATAAAAAGAACGAAGGGAGTATTAATTATGTGATTATGTTGTGAATTGAATTCATTTTATGACCTTCAAGTACGTAATATTATTGAGAAAAATGTGGATTATGTATATTATGTAAGAATATGAAATATGATTTATGGAGATTAATAAAGTGATATTATTATGGAAAATTGATAAGAGCATTGAATTTGTGTGATAATGATTAAATAATGGAAAAAATGATTTTTATGATCTTAGTATGAGATGTCAAATATGTTCTGCAGTACTACTATGTATATATATCGTCAAGATGCAATTATAGATTTCGGCACACAGATGCCCTATGAGATGTTTGAGCTGACGAACTCCTACGATTATGTCAAGGCTTTCGAGCCATATACCTAAGTATAAGTTCGTTATCAATATGAAATAACACGTTATAATATTCATACTTTTGCAGTTAATGCATATGTTGAGTAATTTTCCAAACTCATTTTTCTATTTAAACATTTAAGGGAAAAAGAGAAGCTCAGTATATTTAGATGTCCTTTTACAAAACTCAAAACAAGAAAATGAAAAAAAAAAAAAAAAAGATTGATTGTATCAAGATTATACTAAAAGATTATACTTACTTTTTGAATCATTTTAAAGCACCAATAATTGAGATTTGTGATCAATTCCATTGAATATGAAAGTCCCAGAAATAGGAACAAATTGTCTTGTTATAAGCTGTAAAACATAGAATGAATACAATCTTAGGACTGTGAAAGAGTAACTAACATGAAGATTAATATTATAGCAACTAGGAAATACAGACTTCAAAAGGAAAAAAGGAGATGATTCTGGAGAGACAGTAATAAAATAATAAAAAATAAATATTTTATTATATTTTAGATATAAAATATATAATCATTCTAATTTAAATTATAAAATGAACCTAGAGATAAATTAACCTCACAAAAATATGATTTCAATATAATTTTTAATAATATCTCAGTTGAAACTAGCACATTGTAATTTGTAAATATTATTCATGAAGAAATTGTTATGGAGGCTCAATTTCTTCACATTTTAATCACATTAGTCCTTGTAAATTTAAAGTTTTCAAAAGTGAAAACATGTATTTTCCTAACTATGTCCAATTGTCCTGCATGTGTCCTAAAATAAAAAATTATTAAAAATCCCAACACATATGGAGCAATGTCCAGGACTTGCAGGACACATGTTCTGGTTCCAAGAGTGTTTGACATGGGCCCTTCATGCGCCCTAGGTCATCATACTTATGGCTCAAACAACAAAATGTGCAAGGGATAAAACTGACCTTGATCACTTCTTGTGATGCAACTCCCCCAATGAAGGCAGCTACTGTATGGAGCTCTGAAGCACCGAATCGACACATTTCATTGATTAGGTCCTCAGTCAAGGGAGAGCCGTTGCAACCCAAGTCACCTAGTAGACTAACAGCTGTAGTTTTTAATCGAGATATATCCTCGTCCATTTCCCTGCAGGACAGCAACCATTGAGTTAAACTTACACATGCAGTGCTCTACTCATTATCTATTGAAATGAAATTGCTGTTCAAAGAAAAGAAAAAAGGAAAAAAAGAAAGCCACTGGCTAGGCTATCAGGTATTACCCATCAAACTGCCCAGGAAAACTGTTATAATTAGCGGCAAAACGATCAACAGCTCGAAGAAGGATATAGAAGCCCATGGCAACACTGCAACAAAGGTAAGTCAAATATATCTCTGTTAGCAAAACAAATTGCTCTTCTATTTTCAAAAGGAAGGAAAGGAATACGAAAGAAAGAAAACATATAATATAAGAATCATACATATAATAATTGATGGGGGCCAAAATAAAATAAAATGGAATTTGCTAAATATTTAACTAACAAACAGATTGCACTGTAATAATCTGATAAATCAACCTCACATTCCCCTATCAACAGACAGAATAGGGGTTCAAAACAGACTATTAAGTTGATCCTCATTGATGATTTCTGGGTTCCCAAACATACTATAATAGGGTCTTCCTCTACATTTTAACGTCGGTCTCATCACAGTGGAGGGATAGCAAATGCAACTGCAACTTCATTGCATGGAAATATGCACTTTGGTTTCACATCAAAACAATTCATCTAAAGTTTGAAAAGGTTTCATATATAACATGGCTATAAACTGATCGTAAAACATAATTAATTGAAGATCTAGTTGAGGACAAGAAGCAGAAAAATTGAAGTAAAATTAAATAAAAGTATAGAAAATTATTTCAAACCCTATAAACAAATCTACGAACTCAAAACCAAATCAAAATAATTAAAACCCAGTACATCAAACCTAGTGTCAGAACCTATCAATTTTCCTATTCACAAACCAACTCTTAAGCTTATCAGAGTTTATTGCAAGTCACATGGTATTTGCAATGTAAAATCATAATAAACTCAAGGTCACCTGTAATCCTCATCAGTTAAATACTTCTGCAACCGTGGTAGGGAAGGATTGTTGAACTCATCCTCAATGATGCGATATCTGCAAACCTACAGAATTTGAAAACTCTCACTATCCAAATGACTGAATTCTGATAACAGTAGTTATGTAACATAATACACATTTTTTAAAAGGTGAATTTAAAACCACTCTTAGTTATAGAATTTTGTGTTTCATTTTCCAATTTTTTTTTTCTCCATTTCCAAATTTTCTACCTTTCTATTTTCCAAATTGAAAACAGAAATATATTTGTTCAGTTCTCCAATTCTTTGTTTCCATTTCCATTTTGTAAGATTTTAATTAGAATTTTAATATTCATTAACCATTATTTTGTTGAAAATAAAGATATCTAATAGTGAATACTTAAATAATTTCATTGTTTGGCATTAATGCATTTCAAAAAAATTGGTGGAATTTAATTGAATTCCATGTTTTATGTGTTTGGATCAGAAAAAATAAATTAGAATTCATTTCCCTGGAATTCGTTATAAGTAAACTCAAACTCTATTAAATTCAATGGAATTAAAGTGAACTCCATAAAATTACACATGTTTTTGGATTAAAATGCCCATATCAAACCCATGCACAAAAGTAGTTGGTCCACGTTCTCTATTTAAGTTTTTATATTAATTTTTTAATATTTAAGTTCATTATGCACGTATCAATGACACTAAGTATGTTGTAGTATAAACAACCTATATAATGAGGCATGTGAGTTAATTTTATTAATATATTATTAATCAGTTTATATATTTGTTAATTATTATAAAACTATAAAGTATAAGATTTTTTTTTTTATAGAGTTAAAAATTATTTTTTAATGTTAATATTAAGGGTAGTTTAGGAAGTAATGAGAAGTTAATTCCAATTTTTAATTTTACCAATTATCAACTATATGGAAATCAATTGAATTCTGAATATAGCTTACACAAATTCAGTCTAAACTCTAAAGGAAACAGAAAAAAAAAAAAAAAAAAAAAAAAAAAAAAGAAGACAGTTTTCCAAGGCTCACTATAAAATTAAGAAAAATGGGAGGTCAGTAATTTTCCATTCGGAAAATTTTCACAACTGAACATCCAACTGCATTTCTCAATTTTCGTAGAACAATTTTCTGGAAAACAAGCTCTAAGGGCCTGTAACAT
Organism: Jatropha podagrica; assembly: GCA_947857235.1. Classification (NCBI taxonomy): domain Eukaryota; kingdom Viridiplantae; phylum Streptophyta; class Magnoliopsida; order Malpighiales; family Euphorbiaceae; genus Jatropha; species Jatropha podagrica. The sequence goes on from CANUEP010230171.1 coordinate 90,857, forward strand.
CAAGACTGATGAGTGATGCGCATTTAAGAAAATGTCCTCACATAATTTGTGACGGCTGTAACATAAAACTACTGTCTTTGTTTACTTAATGACCATTTCTTTTTCCCTATGATAACACATATCACTCGACATGCATTTTATTCATACTGTCTCAAGAGTCAAGACAGAATGAATAATCTATTGATGTTTATTACTAGATTATCTAATGATGTTTCACAGTACCTGCAGCATTTCTTAAAGTTTAATCTTCTTGAATATCTCACACTTAATTCATTCCACATTTTCTACAAAAAATAAAATAAAAGCAAACAAGCAGCAACAGGCCACAATTATTACATTACAGCTATGATGATCCACCATTACATGCAATCATATAAGCCTGATAGTGGTTAATGCTGCAATTTAATTACGTGCTTAAAAAATTGAGCCTTCAACAATTGCAGCTATACTACTGCCATTACAGAGTAAACTGGACGATTTTTGAGAGGCATCTTTTTATAGTTTGATCATTGGAATTGCCAAAGAATCATAACACTAGCTATGTAATATATACAGTTGGGGTAATTCTAGGATGCAATTATTTCAACAGAAATGTCGAATCTAAATGGCATTTGTGTCTAAATGGATGGTCAACAACTAATAACTGATTAAATAAAAAAATAAAAAATTTAAGTTAGCTAGATAACCGCGAAAATGAATCATACAACAACAAGGAAGCAGCCAATGTGCATTCACACACAAAGGAGCACCTGCAATCAATGAGAAATTTATAGCAAACAAAACGTATATTAAAAGATCACCTTTAGCTTTCTAGCATTTTTGCAGAAGCTCTTTATCACCGTTTTCGAGATGCTATCAGGATCTCTACCAATTTTCTTCAGTATATTCCTCGTCCGTCGCTCAATGATAAGAAAATCAGCCTCAGCTTTTGCTTGGTAGGTCTTCTGCAAATTTACATAAAGCCTGCAACACATTTGATATGATTCTTATATAAACAAATTGTTATTCTTTTTCTCTTACAGAACCTGAAATCTGGAATTGAAATATAAATATGGACAATTTATAGACACGTTACTCACTCAGTTGAAGATGTCATATCTGGTATTGAACCCTCAAGAGGAGCCTCTCCACCACCTTCATTCACAATGAACTCCTAGAAATGTGAGCAACTTCAAAAGTGAAATCTCATAAAATTTCTTGATGGAATCACATAAACAGATCCATTAAATTTATGCATATCACACAATAACTTAGAAAGAGCAATGCACAGAACTAATCCTAAAATCAGCTCAATGAACCCTAAAGCAAGCAAATGAATTTCCATCCGAACAATTATATGAATTTTACAGTGAACACTATCAATTAACCATGATAAACTAAAGCAAACAGACTACGCCAATCAAAGGTCCAAGTCATAATCTAATTTGTCACCTTTAAGGCAGCTACCATCACCCAAAAGTCGGAGGAATTAGAATCAACTTCAGTGCAGCCATCATAAATTATCTGCTGCAGATCAGAACCTAAGATGAACGAGAGAGAGGAGAGAGAGATACACATATATAAACAAATTAGCAAGGATTCACATGGAATCAAATATTGTCCACGTCTACTATTAACACCACATAGATCTCAATGTCAAACTTTAAAAGATAAGATACTCTAAAATTACAGAAAACTAAAAAAAAATTGAAATATGTTATAGAGAATCTCCATGCACTTAAATTTTTCTGATTGTTGTTTCTCCATGCAAAATGAGTTTACCCCTCCCCCCATCCCCCCACCCCACCCCGCGGGGCCCAGAGTAGCAGTAAAAACCTTCTTTAGTGGGCTTTACTTCCAACGAAGAATGCATATAGAGCATTAGAAAGCATTCAGCTGATCTCATCCAAGTAGTTTTTACAGGAATATCTGATGCAAATCGATAGTGTTGAGAGAGGCCAGGATCAAAAACCTAAAATATGAATAATTACTTTATTGACTAGAGTTTGATTTGCTAGGATTAAGGGTTGGCTTTGTCATTTTAAATTATTGGGTCACTAAATGTACTTATTAAGGATTCACATGTAATAAAATATTTTCCAATGTCCACCATTAACCCTCCATCGCTTACATTCTTTCCATTGTTGTTTCTCTATACAAAACATGTTTAATGGAAATGGAATCTCTCTTGATCTCTCTCCGCCTCTACCCAACTGCCTCCCCACCCCCAGAGTAAGTGTAAAAACTTTCTTCTATTAGGCTTTACTTCCAGTGAAGAATGCATATAGAGCATTAGATAAAAAAAAGCATTCAGCTGATCTCAACCAACTAGTTCTTACAGCAATATCTGATGCAAATTTATAAGTGTCAAGAGAGGCCAGAATTAAACCTAGATATGGATAATTACTTCACTAATCAGAGTTTGATTTGCTAGGATTGAAGGTTTACTTCATGATATTAAATTATTGAGTCACCAAATGTACTTCTTAAGGAGTCTCTAGCACATAGCACTCCAGATATCTTCATTTTCCATCAAGTTAATAATTGTGACGTTTAGTCATCAATTGATTCCCAGTTCAGAGGTCTGCATTTATTAGTCCAAGTAATGAAGGTATTTCTATATCAGGTTTTCTTGAATGGAGTTCAGAGAGAATGACAGAAGACCTTGTAGTAAATTTCCGAGGATTAGATCATTTCGATGTCCTTCCAAGCAGGGTGGACTTCTCCAACACATTTTTTATTAATTTATCTTAATTCTATATTCTCATTTCCTAGGCTGCATCATTTTAGTATCAGATCTGGTAGCTGAATTTCGTAGTAGTCATATCTTATCCTAATGATCCTAGTGTTATAACTGTAACCATTAGAGAAAGACATGATTTACTTCTAAATTGCTCAGGAACCTCTCTAATTGAATTGCTCTTTTGGAAATTAAAAAAGAAGAAACATTGCTTCTAAAAACACCTCGAACTGCCCCAGTTAAGTCTCAACAAAAAGAAAGTTGAAGGAGAAAATATTTTGCTTACTTAAGGATATAAAGGGATAAATTCTTGAACAGTTAGCAAAGCTTCTGACAGGTTGCAAAAAACAATAGAAGATTGCAAGAAAAAGAAATTTGAAATGGAAGAAATTAGAGTATTCAAGACGATGTTGAAGAGGCAAATGCTTTCATTTTTGAGAATAACCAGCAGTTGTTGAGTGCTCAAGAAATTTGATAATAAACAACCTACTGACTACCTAAGCTCCACTCAACTCAACCGAGCTTTCCAAATTAGTTGGGATCAGCTATATGGATTATTTTCCCAATGTGTCAAACAATGAATGAGGTAAAGAACCCTGTGAAAGTTCCAACACGAAGCAACACCACCATTGGTATTTGTTAACCGAACAAAATACGATGGCCTTTATGAACCTTGAGATTGTGCAATAGCAAGAATTTAAAACTTAAGGGCTACTTTTCCCTCAGCTGGAAGAGAATAACGCAGATTCATATACAAAGAAACGTCAAAATCAAGAACTTCTAGATATAGTTGAGGGCAGCCAAAACTTAGAAGATTGGACTATCAAATATTTTGTGATTTTGTATTGTACATTAAGCCACTAAAAGCAGTCTGTAACAAGTCTGTAGAATACATAAGCCAAAGAAGTTCTTTAGTTTTTCATTGTTGAAAATGACCTGTTGACAACTTTCAGTTCTGAGTCTGCATTCATTAGTCTCTGTTGATTTTCTATGTAATGAGAGAGCTTTTCTTATTTATTTCATACAATGAGATACAATTCACCCTTATTTATAGATGTAGGCTATTTCCAAAATACCTAAGCTACCCTTTACCTTAAACTATACTATTCATACATACAGCAATATATCACAACACTTCCCCTCAAGTTGGCTCATAGATATTGAGCAAACCTAACTTGCATACTAAGTTATGAAAGATTTTGCCACTTAATCCTTTAGTGAAGACATTTGCCAGTTGATTATTTGAGGTTACATGAGAAAGCTTCAAGGCATTTTGATTGATCTTCTCTTTTATGAAATGTCTATCGATTTCTATGTGTTTTGTTCTGTCATGCTGAACCGGATTTTGAGCAATACTAATAGCTGTCTTGTTGTCACAGAATAAAGTTGAAGCTCCAAACCCTGAAAGCTTCAATTCTTCCAATAGCTTTTTCACCCACAACATTTCACAAAATCCTAAGGCCATGGCTCTATACTCAGCTTCTGCACTTGAACGAGCTACTACACTCTGCTTTTTACTCCTCTAAGTAACCAAATTTCCTCCAACAAAGGTACAATAGCCTGAAGTCGATCTTCTGTCATTTGGAGATCCAGCCCAATCTGCATCAGTATATATCTCAGTTTTAAGGTGGTCATGCTTAGAAAAAGTATGCCCCTTTCAGTCGCAGACTTCAGATACCTCAAAATACGAAAAATAGCTTGAAGATGAGAGTCACGAGGGTCATGCATAAACTGACTCACAAGGCTAATAGCATACGCGATATCAGGTCTTGTGTGTGAGAGATAAATTAATCTACCGACCAGCCTTTGATATTGGCCTAGATCAACTGTCTTCCCAACTCCTGCCTGCAATTTTAGGTTGGCCTCAATTGGAAAATCAGATGGCTTACATCCCAACATACCTATTTTTTCTAAAAGGTCTAGGACGTATTTTCTTTGTGAAATGACGATCCCTCTATTAGATCTAGCAACCTCAATACCGAGGAAGTATCTCAGACTTCCAAAATCCTTAATCTCAAACTCTTGAGCCAGTAGTTTCTTCAAGCGAGCAACTTCTATGTCATCATCTCCAATTATCACCATATCATCAACATAGACAACTAGTAACGCGATCTTACCCCTGCGGTGTCTAATAAACAAAGTATG